>BROE01000012.1:8136110-8375669 GCA_036571765.1 Plecoglossus altivelis
GAGAGAGAGAGAAAGAGAGAGAGAGAGAGAGAGAGAGAGAGAGAGGGAGAGGGAGAGGGAGGGGATGGAGAGAGAGCGAGAGACAACTGGCCAGGCAGACTGCCAGCTCTGCTGAAGGCCCAAGACCCCATAAAGTAGCCTCAGATGTGGTTACTGCAGTAGAGGGGAAGAGAACGAGCCGGAATGGGAGAGGTGAAGGCCTGCGGGCTCTGGAGATGGTGGCACGGTAGGAACTCAGCTCTCAAATGCAGGGGTTTGACAGGGGGGCAACGGGGGGTGGGGGTTGCAATTCTCAAATGTGGCAATGAGTGCTGTCTAATCTACCTAGTAATGTTGACTGATTTAGTCATGTGAGAATGTTTTCTCTCTCACACACACACGCTCACACTGCCATACACATTCACATGCACACAAAAGGCGATCCAATCTATCACAGCACTCATAGCTGTCACTAGTGAAGGCAGATGGGGCCGTGAGCAGGAATCTTCCAAGGCAGATTAGATTCCCTTTGCCTGTGAAAGTGGCATGTGAGCAGGCAAGGCTGTGATACGGCCTGGCACCCTCTCCCAGCCGACAGACATGTGTCTGTTTAGCTCACCCCTCCCATCCATCCAGGGTACTGCCATCGCTCCGGGACACCATCCATTACAGAGTTATGAGAATTAAATGGTATGATGTAGTGGGGGGAGGAGGAGGCGGGACAGGTGTGTTCAGCCAGTACAGCATTCTGGAAGGTTTTAGTCTCACCAAGGCAACCCCCACCACAGTACCCAACTTGTGTCTCTCTCTCTCTTTCTCTTTCTCTCTCTTTTCTCTCTCTCCCTTTCTCTCTCTCTCACACACACACACACACACACACACACATAACCTCCAGGTGGTTGTCATAAATGAGAATATCTTCCCAGTTGCCTTCATCTTCTTAAAGGCAGATGTTGGTGTGTGCCCTGCCTGTGGATTCTGGGGTCGTCTGGGTAATAAAGAACTCTACCTTCCGCCGCTGCGGATTCATTCAGCTCTGCTGAATTGAATTCGTATTTGTGCTGATGAGGCTCTGGTTAATAGGAGCACATATGGTTAGTGTGCAGTGTGCACTTGAACTTTGCTCTTGAATATGCATGCGGCCGACAGTATGCCAATGCAGGTCAATGCTTGGATGCTTGGATGCTCCAGGACCAGTATTCTTGTGTTTTCTGGTTAGCAGTAATTGTTTACTTCAACTGTAGCACAGCTCTGGCTACTTTGTTTCAACTATTGATTCAACTATTGACAAAACTGACAATATGGCTGTAACAAATATTCTGGCACGCTACCAAGAAATGTTGCAGGAAGTTAATTTCCTCTGACAAAGTGACATTAAAATACCATCAGTGTCCCTTCCAGCGGTATCGCTAACACCAGACGTGATTATTATGGAAACATAAGCTGAGAATTGGGCTAAACAGCTGTTAGACACTCACATATGTATATGCGCACACACAAATACAAAGACAGACAGACAATCCAGTAAACAGACAGACAGATTAGATACTCTCTCTCACACACACACACCCATTGCAAGGGGAGAAGCTCTACCCCTGGATGCAGGCAGACATAAATGAACCAAGGAGGCGTTCCTGTTGAACAACGCCATCTGGCTCCTTAATTACACAATGAGGCGCCTTTTTGCACCAATAAGCCCAGATAATGATTTAGGCACACTGGTAATGAACCCACAGCACTTTGGGTATTCCAAAACTAATGAGTCAGAGGTTTCTAGTTACACTTGCTGTTACAGGGTGTCCATTTTGGTTCTGATGTTGGTATCCAGTTATGCCAGCTGCCACCCCCCCCTCCTCCGACCTTAAGATCTTCGATGTTTTTAGCCAAAGCATTTTTCGGTCTGTAATAAAGCTTTGTGACTGGTCCATGTGAAAGACGGATGATGAGCATGGACGAATAACAAACAGGAAGCTACCAGCTGAGCAGCTGAGCAGGCCCAACCTTCCCTGGCTCCAGCTCCAGGCCAGGTCTTAACTCCTCTCTCTCATGTACTTGGCAGGCCTTGTCTGTTACAATGAGGTGTGAGGGAGGACGAGAAGAAACTACTCTTTTCTTTATTTTTTTTTCTCTGGGAGAAGCTATCAGAAAAAGCACTTAACATTGTCTGTGAGTAGGAAGGTATGTCTGCTAGAACAGGACAGGAAGAGAATACATGGTTCTACTCCGACTAAAGCACATAGCTGGGCACTATTACAGCAATTGAGCATTCACAGGAACATGGGGTGGCAAAAATGTTTGTGAAGAATGTGCTGTAGGTGATTGTTAAACTAAATAGATAACTGTGATTCTGGGATTGTTTTAATGCTTTTAGTTCTCGAGTGCATACACTATAAACAGCTAAAGTATTGGAGCCCTCCATAGTACTCCACAGTACGTACACTCCACAGTATGTACACTCCAAAGTACACACTCTACAGTACGTACACTCCACAGTACGTACACTTCACAGTACGTACACTTCACAGTAGGTACACTCCACAGTAGGTACACTCCACAGTGCGTACACTCCGCAGTGCTTACACTCCAAAGTATGTACATTCCACAGTGCGTACACTCCACAGTGCATACACTCCACAGTACGTACACTTCACGGTACGTACATTCTGCGGTGCGTGTACTTCACAGTAGGTACACTCCACAGTGCGTACACTCCACAGTACGTACACTCCACAGTGCGTACACTCCACAGTGCTTACACTCCACAGTGCGTACACTCCACAGTACGTACACTCCACAGTACGTACACTTCACAGTGCATACACTCCACAGTACGTACACACCACAGTACGTACACTCCACGGTATGTACACCCCACAGTGCATACACTCCACAGTACGTACACTCCACAGTGCACTGGACTGATGTTATTTGTGTTCCTCCCCTCCTGTAGGTGGCAAACCTGGCCTGTTCCATCTCCAACAATGAAGAGGGGGTGAAGCTAGTCCGCATGGCTGCCACCCAGATAGACAGCCTTTGCCCACAGGTAAGCAAACATGCCTCCGACAAAATACTGGATGTGCCTGTGATAGACTAGCGGTCGTTAAATCAGGACGTCTACTTAAAGGAATATTTTTAAGCCACCTTGGGAAAAGAAAATTGTTCAAGGAACTTCTCCCCCAGAGATGATTGGTGATTCAGAGAGGTATAGTGGGCTGGATATAGTTCTGCAGTATGATTGGAGATCAAAGTAAAACATGTTCAAGTGAATGAATGGTGAAACTGAAATTCACAAGTCGGAACTAGTATTTGCAGCACTCTGCACTGTCACTTTGGTGGAAATTGATTGATTCCTTTGCAAAATAAATGAGGCTTCACATTGCTACTTTTTCTACTGCAATTTTCTAAAAGAGTTGGACCTTTCGACAAATTTGTTACACAAGAGTTCATAGAGGGAGAGAGAGAGACAGAGGCAGAGAGAGAAAGAGAGACAGAGAGAGAGAGAGAGAGAGAGAGAGAGAGAGAGAGAGAGAGAGAAAGATTCTTCAAGCGCCTCGCATCCTTCAGGGTCCTGTCAGAAGAAGTATTGGACATCGACCCATTGTTTTCCCAGATCAGGGTTGGAGCTTTAGAAATGGGACCCAGACAACTATTTATGGATGAGAGGGGAGGATACGAGAGGGTGAATGGATGGGAGAGGTGGATTTCTGATTCAAGGTTCAACACCCGGTTGACCATCATCGCGGAAGGTCCGCCTCCCTGGTAAAAGTGACATCCAAAGTGGAGTGAAGCTGGGAAATCTTTGGAGTGATTGCCAGACAGTTTGGCAAGACTCAGCTGACAAGAAAAACAGAAATCAACCAAAGCAACTTGGGGCAGCAGTTGGGGAAAAGGAGGAGGGCAAAGCAGAGAGGTAGTTGCAGACATGTGTCTGTGTGCCTCAGAGATGTTAACATCAGAGGTTGTTCCCTAGTAAGCGCCACGCGTTTCACAAGGCTGCACCTACCTCATCGTTTAGCAGAACAACTCATGAAGGTGATTAAGTCTGAGTCACACGTTCCTATCAGCTTGCATCTAATTCATCCACTTGTGGCTCCTTGTACTCAGCAACTTGGTCAAAAGGCCTTTGAGGCCTAGGTCCAGTTGAACACTAGCTGTGCCAGGACTGCTGAGTGAGCATTTAGAGAGAGCCAATGACGCACACACACTTTCTCTCTGACCCCCTCTCTCTCTCTGTCTTTCTCACACACACTCACACGCTCTCTGTGACGTCCCCTCTCTCTATTTCTCTTTCACTCTCTGACCCCCTCTCTCTCCATCTTTCTCACACACACACGTGCGCTCTATGTCTCACACTCTCTCTGTCTCCCTTCTTTGTCTGTCCCTGTCTCTCTCATTCCAGGTGATCAATGCTGCTCTTACCTTGGCGGCCCGCCCACAGAGCAAGGTGGCCCAGGACAACATGGATGTCTTCAAGGACCAATGGGAGAAGCAGGTACGCATCCTCACCGAGGCTGTGGACGACATTACCTCCGTGGATGACTTCCTGTCCGTCTCAGGTACGGTCTGCTGGCACCAAAAACTCAACATTTCATTTTACATGTTACCTTGGCAGAATTACAGTAGAAATGCAGGCATCAATTCCTAAACATGAAATCATATGATCCTATCGTATTCATTTGTTTATGACTGTTTGTACATTTATCATCAATGGTTCAGTAAATATTTATAACTGGAGGTTCAGTATACATAGAAAGCTCTACATGCTAATTCAGCCTCTTCAAAATCAAGGAGACATGTTTCTGTGTCTTTTATATCTGCTTTACAGCTACAGTATGTTTGGTGTAATTCATTTTAAACAAGTGTATATATCTGAACATGACATAATAGACAAACAATTTATAGCTATTGGCCCACACTGGGTCACAACCAGTGAAAAGAAACACTTTAACAGTGTTCTAACATACAAACCCAATAGATGGATCTGTTTTGCGCCGCTGGGTCTTGCAACATCCCTTGACATATAAATTATAATCAACAAGGCCTCACAATATTGATTGTTTGGGGGGATAGTATGCTATTTTGACTGGTTACCACTGAAAGACCTTTTTTCCTCCCGGTGTTGTTCTCATTGATCCACAAATGACTGACAAGTTCAGGAACAAGAAACTGCATGTGTTTTGTACATACTGAAAGAAGAAGGCGTGTGCATAAATGACAACATGCAAACCTTCCCACGCATAATACAATGCCACTAAAATGATATTGACTGAAAACTCTCTTAGCCTCATGCTGGCCTTTTCTATTGATACTTTTTCTTTGAACATTTCCTTCAGCGCAACAGACAATAACACAGTTATAAAATATCTCCATTTTAAAACGATCTTCCTCTCGTCCTTTCCCCACTTCTCTTCCCTCTGTCTCCTTACAATTGAAATTATTCTCCGACCAACACAAACCCACTCGGCCTGGCAGAGAACCACATCTTGGAGGACGTCAACAAGTGCGTGATCGCCCTCCAGGAGGGGGACGTAGACACGCTAGACAGGACTGCTGGCGCCATCCGAGGGCGTGCCGCCCGTGTGGTCCACATCATCAATGCCGAGATGGAGAACTACGAGCCGGGCGTGTACACTGAGCGCGTGCTGGAGTCCATCAAGCTTCTTTCAGAAACAGGTCAGAGCACTGCTTTGGGAGAGGGGTTGTTTGTGAACACGCTAACACATGCACATTATGTACAACTGTACAGGCACACTGCCTTGCAGGTAAAGTCAGACACTCAGGGATTCATGTGAAGCAGGTGCTCACACACACACACACACACACACACACACACACACACATACTGGCCTGGTCAAAGGTACCAGACACACACTACCTGGCTACTCTTCAGTTCCATAATGCCCAGCAGCACCTTGGCTCTCACATCCTGGGTAGACGACAGATGCCAGGGTACCACCTGTTCTGCCCTCCACCACTGGCCCATCTCACTCTGTAAATACCCTCTCTACCTCTCTCTCCCTTCCACTATCTAAGGACCCACTCTACCTCTCTCTCTACCTCTCTCTACCTCTGTAATGCCCTTCTTTACACACTCTCTCTGCCTCTGTCGCCGGTCTCTCCACCCCTTTTACTATCTCAGCTGCCACGGCTGCTTCGCTTCGACTGTGTCTTCTCTCTACGCTTCCCTCTCTCATTCTCCATCTCTCCATTCCCCCCAGCAGCCAATCATTTGGCACCAGCTTTCAGAAGGCACCAGTTTAGCCCCTGTGACAGCCCAAGGCCCAGAGCCAGAACAACGTGGCTCAAGTGGCACCTAAAGTGGCTGTTGGCGCTTGGCTGCGTGAGCCAGCTCACATCTCTCTGGGCACAACAGATGCAGAGAGGGGTATATGCTTGACTGTGTCCAGGGTTTGATTCAGAAGGAGTCCAGGTTGAGTTGTCTCCCATTCGTTTACATATTACTCGGACAGCTTGAGAAAGAATGAGGCTGGGGATTTTTTTCTGGTAAACAAATATATTGAAACGTTAATTATAACGCTTTGCTTTTGTGTGGCGTATCAAACAGGGCTGATTGTGTTTGTGAACCACAGTTGTAAAGCACAATACTTTAATAGTATGACACTGTTGTTTTGTTAGGGATATCTGGTTTCCAATTACTGGTGTTCCAGAAAGGTAATTGAGAGAATACATTAATTCAATTTCCAATTATGGTACAGCCTATAACAACAAGTACGCAAGACAAAGAGTCAACAAATGATGCATAAAAAGTCTCTCGTCATCGTCATCTGTTCATTCTAAGACAGACCTTCATCCATGTCTCCATCCTCCCCTTCACCCCCTTCTCCTCTGATGCACTCTCTCTATCTCCTTCTCCATCTCCCCCTCCATCTCCCTCTCCATCTCCCCCTCCACTTTCCTCCTGTCTCACCCATTAGCGCCCATTTAGGAGGGCAGGGAAATCCATAGTTTCTTTCATTATACCATCCACCGGGATAATTAAGAGACACAATCAGTGTTCCTTGAGTGCCTCTAAACACAATAAGTCACCAAGAGCATCAGGGGGAGAATGGAGGAGGTCAGAAACAGACGCAGGCTACCGCGACGAGCGCAGGAAGGATGGGTCAAACACAGGGAGAGGCGGGAAGGCAGGACTTTGAAAAGTCAAAAGTGTTTATTTAGGCAGGAATGAAGTAGGGACGCTCATGCAGCGACAAGGGAATAACAAGGTCTGACACAGGGAGCAAATATATACTCAGGGCCGGGCGAGGACACAGTGGAAAACTGCTGGATGTTTGGGAAGGAGACAGAGGAGCTGCAGGGAGCCAGCAGAGAGAAAGACAAGACCAGGACCAGAGCACAGACACACTGCAGGCAGGGGAACCACAACTTAACACACAAGACACATCACTCACTTGCATTGTCCCTGACCACCACAAAGTCAAACACGCAGACATGAGCTCTTCACATTCCATTACTCAGTCTACCAATCCATCCTTTTATTTGGTTCTGTTGTGCCCTGCACTGCTATGCTATTATGCGCACCTTGACTACTCATTTTGCTCTGATTCAGGTAGTCGTTGAGGAAAATTAAGCAATGGGACTCTCTCAATTCCCTTGTAAAGCCACCACGTTAATATCATGTGACCTGCCACCCCACCCCACCTGTCCTGTCATGAACTAAGACTATAGCAACACATACCCTTTGTACATCCTCCTTGGCCACAGACAAGAGGGAGTGAGACCCCTGCTCCCAAGGATTAGCCAGGCCCAGAGGCCCCACACAACGAGACACACACACTCACACATGCTCTATAGTACTTTTACACATGAGCAGACATGCAGTTTGCACACCCTCCCCCTCTCTCACACACTACACTGTACACGCACACCCCAATGTCACATTGGGGGGGGGGATGAGTGATGATAGGGCTTCATAAAGGCTATGCGCAGGTCTTCTCAGGGGTTAAAGCAGTCTAATAGGAGTCAAACACAATACCATTAGGACACCATCCTCCCCTCTCACCAATCTCCCCCTACCCACCTTCCCTGAAGAAATTAATACAAACTGCCGACTGGGCTTTTTTCAGAGGAGAAAATAGGAAACAGTGGAATCCATACTAGGGTAAGACTATAGCAGATTCCTTTAAGTGCTTTAAGTTCAAACCAGGACGTAAGCCAGGAGTTGACCTCACACACACTAGATGAGGTGACACCCTCTGACCTTCCAGGACAGGTCATCCAAGATCTTGACAGACAGCGCTTATTGAAACAGAGGAAGGTCTGAAATTGAACGACTTTTTTCCTTTCATGAAGGGCTATTTGTTGATCTGCTTTCCCTTCTCTTTGCCTCTGGCCAGTGGTTAAGGTCCCCTGAGCCATCATGCACAGCTGACCAAGCCATGAAACACCCTATTGATCTTTGAGAAGCTACAGTGTGCCATTCCTCCCTCCCTTCCACCCCTTCACTCTTGATGTCTATGGATTTGAATCGGGGTGAAGAGGAATGGGGGGCTAAGTGCAAGATGATCAAAAGTAGCAGGGAAACAACGGTGAATGGACAGCCTGTGTTCCTCTTACTCCTTCAGAAGGCTGCAATTAACTAGACTCCAGCAAGCAATCGATATATGTCACAGAGGATTTCCCCAAAAGTGATTCGAACTAGGATTTTTGTCAAAGTAATTTATGTTCCTATCTGCCTCACCATACCTCAGTCGTGGTTGTGCATGTGTGTGTGTGGGTATGTGCAAACAAGCTTGTGTGTGTGTTTCATATTTGTGTTCTTGTGTTCATCAGCTCATGCCAGACATTGTCATTCTGCTCCTCCCCCTTTCCACCTCTCCCCTTTTCCCTCCCTCCCTCCCTCCCTTGCTGACATCTATCCAACCTCAGACACCTATCTCTGCCACCTGACCCTGCCTTAGTTTTGCCTGTACCCCTTCTCGACATGGACTGTGTCCCGATTTGCAGCCCAGGCACCCGACTCTGCCAGGCTGAGCAATAGGTTCCCCCCACAGACACATATACAGAAGCAGTATTGAAGCTTGTCCTTGAGAGGAGGGTGGCAGTGGGAGGAAATCAATAGTACAATAGGAAAGTTGTTATGGCTTCTCTCTATTTTCTTTTATTTCTTTCTATATTCTTTCTTTTCCCAATCCTTAAACTCAGAACTTTCCCTTCACCTCTCTGCCTTTAAAATTAATCTCTTCCCGGGTACAAAGTATGAAAAAGGGCACAAAAGTCCATCTTTAAATTGGCACCTAGAAAGGGTAGAATGAAAATAATATATATAGTTATAATACCATGCAAAGCACAGTAAAGTATACCTTTTAACCAGGGGTTGCTCATACATATATATCTATATATAGAGATATATATCTATATATATCTATATATATATATATAGATATATATGACACATACATGTGTCAAGTTGGATTTGAAGAGTACAGGAAATAACAAAGGACGATGAGAGATGAAGGATGAGAGAAAGAAGTAGAAAGAAGCAATATCCTACAATGCTCTCATATGCAAAGGACAGTGTTTAGTACATGCACAAAATGGCTGCCCTGCATCAACCCAGGTGTGTAGAGCACAGTCGTTAAAAACCGATGAGTCACTCTATTGGAATCTATTGTTATGATGGTGGAAAATGAGTTTCTTTTTGCCTAAATGGAGAGCAGATGGAGACTTGGATGAGCAGAGAGGAGGAGGGAGCCCAGAGCGGTTGGTGGGAGGTGGGATGAAAAGCTGATGAGGGTATTGGTTAGGAGTCAGCACTATAGGGCTGTCCACACACTTACTGTGTGAGATAGATAGACAGAGATAGAGATAGAAACAGAGATAGTGATGAAGGAAAGACAGTAGCTATGGAGAGAAAGCAATGGAAGGAAAACAGTGAGGAAAAACGCTAGAGGCAGAAGAGGTCTCGAGTTTTAAATCACAATGGGAGTGGAAAGCCTTCTGGTCAGACTTGGTCACCGGCTTCCGCAGTCACAACACAAATCATAGCTTTGAAACCTGCTATTTGAAGGTTAACATGCTCCACAATTTATTGCTGTTATTTTTTTTTTGGGGGGGGGTGTTATGTTGTTTTTATGTTGGTATCTCCTGCCGTTTATATTTCAGCGAACTGAGCTGTAGGTTGTTAACATGTCACAGGTCACTACGTCTCCTCCTGACATGAAAATGTCTTTAAGCTCTTTTAGAGGATGTAGTCAGTTTAGTATTTTACTTGCACTGTTGTAGCATTGTAAAATACTGATGTAGTTCATCTTAGCAGGGGCGTGTCTTTGTTTGTCAAGGGGGGATTGCTAAATCCATTCCAACATGGTCACGTTTAATTCCCTTCATCATTTCTCAACTGGAATGAGTGAAATTGCTCCTTAAAACCATCAGCAACTTTGCCCATTTGGGGCTCAGAGAAACATTAAAATATTTCTATTTTAAAAAACTCCTCTTCCTGCGAATTCCCAAAAGCCTATTTTACGCTTCCTCAGTAAGTGGATTAAACTGAATTAAAAATGAAAAAATGAAAAAGAGGCTAAGAGTGAGAGAGTTTTTGTAGCACCTTTTATGTTTTGGCATAATAAACGTTAGTGTTTAAAAAAAATATAATAGACACGTTAATGTGAGTTTCTATGGTACCTGTGAGCATGAGCTGGCTAATTGATTTGGCTCAGTTCACAGTCAAAAGCTGAAAAGACTGAAACACTCTTAAAGTAAAGTGAAGAGCCACTGTTGGTGACCAAACATCTCTTCTTGTTTCCCTCTCTTCACCCTTCCTTCCATCTGTATCCTCATTAGACCTCCTCCATGTCTTCACTTGGGTCCCCAAACTCAACTTTCAGAAATGCAGCCCTCCTTTTCTTTGCTGTACTGTTGGTATTTCATCTGCCCCTCTGAATATTTCAACAGCCGTTCTCAGGATATCACGTCAATCCGGTTTTTCTTTCCTGTCTTTCTCTCCTGATGCGCCTTAGATGTCGTTGCAAGTGGGGTCTTACAGTGAGCCCCCCACCACTCTCTCCCCATCTCTCTCTCTCTTTCTTTCTCTCTCTCTCTCTCTCTCTCTCTCTCTCTCTCTCTCTCTCTCCGAAGGGTCTGGCCGAGTGAAGACAGAGTAGTGAACATGGCTAGCTATGAAAGTGCTCTCGATGAAAGATGAAAGTGCGTGTGTACATGTGTGCGTGCGTGCCCATCTCTCCACCCAAGGTCACATCCATCTTTTCGTCAGTCCCCTCTCTCCCCTTTGTTTTTGGACGATCTAGTCCCAGGGAGCGCAGCTGCTGACGCGCTATCTTGTTGCCTCAGCAGACGGACATTAATAAAACAACACATTATTAAACATCATCTGCATCCAATTACCATGACTCATCTGTAGATAATTTAGCCGACCTTCTCAGTATTTATACATGCAGTGTGTATGCTCGTGTCTAACCATATTCCACACAGCTCAGGAGAACACACAGAACATACAGCTGTCACATAGCTCTTGCCAGAGCAATATGGACGTCTTCAAATGTCAAGCTTTGTATTGAATAAAAAGAAGCTGTACCAAGCTTTTTCACATTTTGCATTCTTTTGTTTTAGAAAAGCAATACCTTTTAAATGTATCATTGGCATGTGGATGCGAGCGTCCGAGCTGTCGGTCTTGGCTCACACACACACATACACTCATATGTTAGCCAAACAAGGCCTGCTCTGGGTAGCCCAGCCAGGGTTAATTGGCATGCGAAAGGCATCCTGTCCCTTCGCAGACATTCTGGGTGACACCTTGCCTTTTCCCTGAGTGATCAGCAAGTGAAGCGTCTGACAGGGTAAATAAAGTTGACAATCGCTGATGTGTTGAGGGGCCTTGGCCAGAGCATGTGCATACCCACATACACACATGTGCGCACACAGACATCCAAAAGCCTCATCTTGTCTGTTCCCATTACTTTTGCAAGCCTTCCACTTCCTACTGCAGGGTTTGGAGCATTACTAACGAGTGCATCAATATCCACTTTAACTCCCTTCCTCTGTCTGTCTGTCTGTCTGTCTGTCTGTCTGTCTGTCTGTCTGTCTGTCTGTCTGTCTGTCTGACTGTCTTTACATCCTGCCCTCCCCTTCTCTCTTCCTTTTCCAGTCATGCCCCGCTTCGCCGAGCAGGTAGAGGTGGCCATTGAGGCCCTGAGCACCAATCCTCCTCAGGCCTTTGAGGAGAACGAGTTCATCGACGCCTCACGCCTCGTCTACGACGGAGTCCGTGACATCCGGAAAGCTGTCCTGATGATCAGGGTGCGCTCTGTCACAGACACACAAGTTCACACTCTCCCGTAACACATAGACCACTTCAACCCACATTCAGAGGATCTCCTGTGTATATACACAAATGATTTTTTCCCCATGTGACAACACCATGAGATGAGCTATGAAGGCTCTCGTTTGCATAGGTACGAGGTACACTCTGGAGTTCTTTCACTAAGAGCTGTAGTTAACATCGCCAGCAGATCAGTCACATGAAATTAATTGGCGTGTGAACTTGCATAGTGCAGCACCTCCCCAGCGGAAGCTTTAAGAACAGAGGAGCTGAACAGCCAGAGCAGCTGTATAGACAGGGCCATTTGGGGACACAGTTGACACATGTTGCTTCAACAATACACTGCATTACATATCCCTGAAATTCCGTTTAATCTCGTCTCCCTGCGGAGAATTTTCTTGACACTGACTACAGACGCTCTGATCGTGCCTCTAGCACGCCTTCCTGCCTCGCTACCGAGATCGCTCCGCGAGAGCACAGGACAGGTTGATGTTTGTTTACCCTGTTGCCATGGTAACAAGCGCACCTTTGTTGACTGACACCAATGCACTGTACTTTATGTTAAAGTATCTCCACCTCTATAGTTCTTCTCTGCTTTCCTGCTGGTTCGCCCGAGGCTCCAACATGGCTGTTACTAATTGGAAGTTGGAAAGGGATGAAAACACATGCACACATTTGCTGTATTTAGACCTTCATTCACCTCAACCCCCCTCAGCTAGCCTTGCACTCAATGGCAGACATGAGAGGTGGAGAAGATTGAAACTGAGAAGAAAAAAGTAAAGACTCAACCACAGGAACCCTTCGGGGCATTTGACACACACATACACACACACACTTTCTTTCGCTTTCACTGGGTTGCTTGATCTCACTTAAAGTGTGTGGGGTGTATTCTGCTCTTATGGTACCTAAACACTGTGCCTCAAAAACAATGATGCAAGGGACTTGAAACCCTACTGCAAGATTGGCTGAATAATTCATTCGTGTGAAGATCTGACTGGTTTTAATTGTGGGCTATCTTAGCGCTGTCACAGAGGGGACTCAGGTCTGTCCTCAGTCCCTTCAGTAGACACTTCAGAGGGGCAGCAAGGACACCAAGGAGAGCTGGATCACTTTCAGGGACAGATGGTTAGGCCTGTTGATCTGAAGTGATTTCTCTTTTTTTCCTCCCACCCCCCCTCCGCTTCTATCTCCCATATCCTCTCTCAATCTCTGACTATTCTAATGACCTCTATAACCCCCCCCCTCCATCTCCCTCTTTTTCTCATACCCTGCTCTCTCTCTCTGTCTCTCTCCCTCGTTGTCTCCAGACACCTGAGGAGTTGGAGGACGATTCAGACTTTGAGCAGGAGGACTATGATGCCCGCAGCAGGACCAGTGTCCAGACAGAGGATGACCAGCTCATCGCTGGACAGAGTGCCAGGGTGAGTGCATCGCCTCTGCCTTCTTGAGGATCCTTTTTCAGCTTATTGACGTGCATGGCAGTAAATCACCGGTAACCTAACCTGCAACTTAGGCCATCTCAGTTGTGAGTGTTCGGGCTGCTGAGTTGTTGAAAGTATTTTATTCCAGGGGACTTTAGCTCTAAGCATGTACAGTGTAGACGTACGACTAAAGATATGCACACATTAAAACCCATTTAAAGTTCATTGGTCCCTTTTTACTTTCATTTTGAAATGAGCTAGCATTAAGCCACCGTTTAGAGGCCGCAGGTGTTAAATCGCAACCACAAACAAAACCGCAATTAGCTGATCCCCTTCGGACGAGCAGAGAGCAGCACTCAGGATGTGTGCCAGAACCCACCACCGTCGCCGGCAACAGGGGGCTCCAGGCTTTGTGCACATAAGCCTGTTCTGTTCTACAGAGGCCCGGCTTAAAGAACATTAGGAGAGTGTCAGCGCTGAGGGGGGAGGTTAAGGCAGACGGAGTGTTTGTGCATAGAAGAGACTGGGGAAGGAGGGAGCTTGTGTACATTGGTGGAATGCCATCAAAACTAGTCAACCATTAGGAGCACTCCGTTTTTAGGTGGCTTTGAAAGTCTAATTTATTTTTGATACCTTTTATTTACATTTCTCTTTCCGTTTGAACCAAGTCAAGACAATAATAAAGGATGTAGAGAATGCTGAACCAGCTGTGGTTTTCCAAAAGCTTCTCAGAGACGCGCCCAGAGCAGATGGGTAGCTTAGCTAAAAGGGTTTCTTATAACTTAGTGTTTTGCCACGTGTGGGCTCTGACAAGTGATAGGGAGTTTATTTGAGTAGGAAGACAACAAAAAGTGAAGGACCACAGTAATTTCAAATAAGATCTGACACCAGTGACACAGTGGGTGGCTGCCCTGCAAAACAAGCTCGCAACACCCTCACTTTGGCCATACGGAGAGTTACAGTACATTGCTTGAGATGGTTCGTGGGATCTCAGCTGTTGTTCTGGGAGACCCGTGGGGGGTCCGGAGTTTGTGTATCTGTGTGAGAAGCAGTGACAGTTTGGCCACCCTACATCCCACCAGGGCCCTTCTGACACCCCACTGCGAGCCCATCTGAGTGCTGCCTCACACACACACTCGGAACACCGGAACAACAACTTAGTGGCTGCTGAGTTACTGTTTGTCATTATGAAGAGCAGCAGCTGTGTGAGTGGGCAAATCAAAACATGGTAACATTTTTGAGGTGTGTGTGTGTCGCTTTGTTAAAAGCTTGGAAGTCAGTGGTTGCTTAAACACAAAGACATTCTCGATATTAAACTAGTCAGACACAGACTTTTCACATTCATAAAATATGTATTGTGTTTACTTAATGTTCCATGTCATGATGAACATGCTAGTCTTTCCCAGTTGAGGCAAGAAGTACACATACACTTAAGACTGCACGGTCACACGCTTGCTGGTCCAGTGTTTCTCCAGGGATTGACAGACCTAATCTTTTTGTAGTCTGACTAGCAGCTGACATAGGTACACAGAGGTCGTGCATGTGCAAACCCAGTATCACGCCGTCGTTAGACTCCCTCTCTTCTCTTTCTTTCACTCTCTCACTCACAAATCCCTTTACCTCTCGCTCTCTCTACTTCACTCATGCACCCCTTCCTGTTTTCCTTTATCTGTTTTCCACTCTCTCTCCCTCTCCACCTCTCTCTCTCTCTCTCTCTCTCTCTCTCTCTCTCTCTCTCTCTCTCTCTCTCTGGTACAGAGGGGAAATCAAATCCAGAGCATCCCATGAGTCTTTGTTCTTGAAGCAGCTTTTCCTGGTGCTCCGCTCTGCTTGTCACTTCTATTATACTTATGCATAAGGCTAAGTTATTAGAGTCAAACGTGCATCGTAAGAGGGCTGCGAAACACACAGGGGAAGCACCGTACACAGTCTCTGCCGCTATCTCACAAGTGTGCTCTCTCTCTCTCAAACACACACACACACACACAGGAGGCTTAATAACGCTCCCATTTTCACTGGCTTTTTTTCTCTCTCTCTCACTCTTTTGAAAACAGGGATTGGATAACACCGTGGATAGGTCAGCCATAAAATTGAACTCTTGAGTGTTGGGGCAGTTTATTTCAAATGAAACAAATTAAAGTCATTTTGAGACGCCTCTCTTCTCTTCTCTGTCGGGCGTGCCATGAAGAGAACCCGTAAAACGCGGCTCCCTCTAATCCCCTGCAGACGCAGGACGGGGCGCCGAGTGTATTGGCTCGGTCTCTTGGCGGGACGGGATTTGGCGCGCGTGTTAAGCTCTCGAGGCCTGCTCCTTGTTGTTATCAGCAAGGCAGGGGAAAGGATTTGGGGATAAGTGAATTCTGGAGAGAAGGAAGGAAGGCTAGATAGGGTGGAATTGAGGGGGAGAGGAAAGCTTGGAAAGAAGTGAGAGTTTACCTTTTGTTCTTCCTCATCCATTGCTCCAGTAACATCCCAATCCGGGCCTCAAATCTAACGTCCATTCCTGTTTTTGTTGTTTTCGCAATCACATGCGACACCTTTGTTTTAAGCCTCCCAGGGTTGATTGAAATGGAACACCATGTTGTGTATTCCTTCTACCCCTACTGGATAATTCTAGAGAGTATACAGTAAATACAAATAAACTAAATATTGTTTTTATTGTCTTAATTAACTGCGCAACGTACATGCTGAGCCAACACAAACGGCCTAGTTCACCCCCCCCCCTAAAAATACCCTTAACACCCTCTGCTGTTGCCAAGACAGTTCACACACACACACACACACATGCATATTAGTGCTGTAGGTTGCCCTGGTTCCTCCCAGCAGGCTACCAAGCCCTCCATGGCATCTTACAGCCTGACTCTGTCACACGGCCAGTACCATCCACAATTAGCATGCAAGTGAATCATTGATGTTCGGCGCTGAGCCGAGAAGATATTAAAATTCCTTGCCCCTGGCTGAGGGGTCAACAGCGGCACATTGAACCCCGCTACACCCCCCCCCCCCACCCGCCCCCCCCACACACACACACAGCTCTTATGGCTACTTCTCTACATGCTGTTCAAGGAGTGTGCCATTTGAATTACTGTCCAATCTCCTCATGTCACGTAAGGTAAAAGCATGCTCACTGATTTGCTGGCCTGTTGGCGGGCGTCAGAGCCCCGTCATGTTTCTCCCGGTGGGGGACAACAAAGCCAGCACGAGGGACGATTGTTCTAATAGGCCTCTCCTGCTGAGATGAACTGCACATTAGTGCTGCGTGTTTGGAGGGTTTCTGCGTGGCTTCGCCACCCATGCTGTTTAACAGGATTTCACAGCATGCTGCGTAGACGAGGGGGAATAATGCAGTCACTCAGACTGGGTGGGGATTAGGTTTGTTGGTGTGGTCGTATTGGTTGGAAAACAAACTTCAGGATGCTGCTTAACTCCAAACAGGAAGTGAGTCCCCCCCCATTCTGCTAGCGTATGGAACACTGTTTGAAACGTCTTCAGCAGAGTGCTCCGCAGCCCAGCGACTCAGGACTCATCTGGCGTGGTGTGATGAGATAGACAAGGCTGATGTGCACCATGCTCTCCATCCTCCTCTCTCTGTCTGTGCTCTGATCTTCTGATTGTTTGTCTTTCAAGCTTCTCTCTGTTTCCTCCTCTCTTTTGTTTCCCTCCAGCTCCTTTGTCTCTAAGCTACTCAAGAGACAGATGGAAGACAGAGAGGGAGAGAAAGCGAGAGAGGGAACAGAAAAAGAGGGGGAAACCAGTGAGATTTTTTATGATGTTCCGCTGCACAGACCCCAGTAAGGGACTGGAGCGAGATGACGCGTGTTCACACTAATCTCTCCACGTACCAGCTTTGATGTGAAAGCAAGGATGAGGGAGAGAGACAGAAGGAGAGAGTGAGAAAAGAGGCAGAGCACGGAAGGAAAGAGCAGAAGCGAAGGGGAGCATTATTTCATAATGAGAGCAACGGTCATTCTAATGCAGTTTGGTTGGGGGAGTCCAGTCCGGCCGAGGTCGCTATAACAACCACAGCCGTTTGCAAAATGGATGCTTCATTTAGTTATTTCTTATTTGCCCCCGTCTCCCTCCCTCCTCTCCGCTCCAGAGTCAATATAATCGACCTAATGTAGTCCAGGTTACTTCTCTCTTCTACTCACCTCACTGACATAGCGTTGAACAAATGCATAATTCATCTTCAGCTCTGAGAAGTGAGGTAATTATACATTTATCTCCCAAATAATACTGGGCTCCCACTGTGCCTGTGACCTTGGCACAAGATTTATGCCGTCTCAAACTAGCCCTGAACGGCTTTTGGAGCCAGCAGATGTATTCTCACAACGGAGAGAGAAAAAAAAGGAAGATGGAAAGGGTGAGGGTGAATTAAGAAAATCTGCGTAGAATTTGAATTTCCCTGTATATAAGAGTAAGATGGAAGGTTAAAAAGTATTGCAAAGTTTAGAACTGTCTTCCGACACGTGTCATGAGGGTAAAGGACAGTCAAAGTTCTCATGGGGAAAAAAGACAAAAGACAAACTCAATATCCGTTCCTACTGAGTTGAGGATTGGAGTACTTAACAGAATGGCAGCCAGCAGAACCACTATTTTCAGAATAAAATGGTCTTTAAGCTGATGTGGCATGTCATCCGTTTGTTACTGCCAATATTGAATTGTCTTTGTTCTCTTCTCTTCCCATCCTCAATTCTGAATTTTCCTCTCACCTTACTTCTATTTGCTCTCTCTCTAATCCTCTTCATTTCGCTCCCTTTTTTTCTAACACTCTGTCATCCTCCTACTCTCTGTCACACCTCTCTGTCCCATCCTCTCCCCGCTCTATCGCTCCTCCTCTACATCCTCCCTCCCTTCCCCCCTCCTCCGCCTTCAGGCCATCATGGCCCAGCTACCACAGGAGGAGAAGGCGAAGATCGCTGAGCAGGTGGAGAGCTTCCGGCAGGAGAAGTGCAAGCTGGACGCTGAGGTGGCCAAGTGGGATGACAACGGAAATGACATCATTGTCCTGGCCAAGCAGATGTGCATGATCATGATGGAGATGACTGACTTCACCAGGTGAACCACCAAACGATCACACCCACAAGGTTTCCCTCTAACTGTGAACATGACATAGGTTGCTTGTTATTATAAGCAGGTGTTAAGGTTAAGGTTTGAATGTCAACCAACAGAAGGGAACCTTCTCTAGGAACAGGTTTGGGCCTCCCTTCTTTAACACTACATCACTTCACTGAACTCTTCTCAGTTTACTAATAGTCTGTCTTCATGTAGTCCTGAACAAATTGCACATTTGTCACACAAGTGTTTTCTCACTCCTGGAGGGTCTCCACATTCAGAGCTCTGATAAATCAGAGTGCACAATGTCAGCTCTCAGAGGGCACAGTGCTGGCTGTCACTGAGCTTCGAGGGCCACCTTCCTACTGTGACGATGTTAGTGAGAAGGTCAAGGCCATAAACAGACAAACACGTGCACACATTTGTACTAGCATCATGGTCGGGTGTTGTATCCAGCAATGTTTACAGTCTCCGTGCTTCTGTTCACAAAGAGGCAGCAGGTTTTCTCTGAATCCCTTCCATCTGGTCGCTTCCCAAGTCTGCCCACTACAAGGCTCAGTCCACAGACACACTGCTCAAAACATGGCGTAACACTAGGGTCCAAAAATGGAGTCAAGCACACAGCATTGCGTCGGCGACCACACAGGCTGGGCACATGCTGGGGTCACCTCGCCAAGAGTGGTTGTGCAAGTCTGAAAGCCACAGTTAGGGTGAAACAGACTAGGGCCTCATAGCTCATCTAATCATCCCAGCTCAACTGAAAGGTGGTGCATGACACGGTATTGCTGCACCACCCAGAGCTAAGAACATAACAACTATGTACAAACTATAGACTGGAAAAGGTGAATTGTATTAGTTGTAGCGCGCACAAAAGTTGGTTGAGTAGTGGGAACTACACTTACCCAGTTTCTCCCTGTGTGTATATGTGTGTGTGTGTTCTTGCAGAGGCAAAGGCCCCTTGAAGAACTCCTCAGACGTGATCAATGCAGCCAAGAAGATTGCTGAGGCTGGCTCCAGGATGGACAAGCTGGCCAGGGCTGTGGCAGACCAGGTCAGGCACACTCCTTTCAGCTCTGTGTGGGAGCATGTCAGGCAGGCATAATAGACCTTTTGAAAGGCACAAGTCTTCCCAATTTTTTCACAGCTATGATACGCAGAAAAACAACCGCGAAGAATTGTTGTATGCCTTTGTGGATTACCTAGTCAGTGCGCAAAGTGTTTGGTGATGCTGTGTGTTTGTGTGTGAGATGAGCGAGAGAGTGTGTCAGTATGGCTGTCAGAAGACTTCAGAATATTGTTCATTGGCGTGGGCAGCCTCCAGATTGCCACCAGCATGTGTGTGTATTTGTGTGCATCTCTTTGTGTGTGTGTGTGTTTGCGTGCAGGTGTGCGTGTGGAGGTTTGTGCGTGTCTCCTCCTGCGGGGCTGGTCATAAGAGAGCGAGAGGGCTTGGGTGGGCGTGTGGCATAGATCCGTTTTCTCTCTCTCTCTGTTATAATTAGCTGTGTGGAGGTGTTGCATTTATTATCAGATGAGCACCTCTCCTCCTAATAAGCTGACTGACAATTTCGCATTTCTAATCAGTCAATGCATTTCTTGGGAAAATCCCAGAGTCTGCAAGGGAGTGGTAGAGACAGGGGGTGTGAGTGAGAGTGTTACAGGTGTTTGTGAGTTTGTGTCTGATGGGACACACATATATAGGGCAGCCACTAAGCCACAAGGTTGGTGGTTCAATCCACGACTCCTCCAGGCAGTGTGTCCAAGTGTCCTTGATAGTTGGACACACTGCCTCTGATGGTCAGGCCAGTACCTTGCATGGCAGCTCCACCACAGTTGAAGTGTGTGTGAATTTCAAGTGCTTGGTGTCTGCAGCTAAAATGAGCTATATAAATGCAGTCCATTTACCATAAATGTATAAGGATCCTAGCAGTGCTGCCATAGATAATGGTATATTCTTCATTACACTTATTTTTGATAAGCAGGGACAAAACTTCAACGTATTGAGTCATTGAGGCTTGTTTGCCTTTGTTGGGCTTTTCAATTTTGCCTGGGGTTCAAATCAGGTCAAGCATGCAGTAACAAACAGAGAGAAGTGTTTCTAACATATTGTGTGATACATAAAGGTAACAATTATGCAAATGCATAGAGATACACTTAGTATGTGGGTGTATTTATATGTCTGTGTGTGCATTTTTAGTATGCAGTAGACGTGTGTTTTTGTAGGTTATCCTGTGTACCACTGTGGGCGTGTGTCGTGTTCTAGCCACCATTTTGTAACACGTCAGCCAGTATTAGTTGGCAGGGCTTGGAGGGGGGGAGCCTGTCACATGTCCAATCAGAGCTGGGGGGGAGGGGGGCGGCTAGGCTTGAATCAACAGTTGCTCTAATGAAACGAGCAGGTGGCTTGCCATTTTTAATTTCGTTTTTTTAACTGATTAGTAGGCTGGTGTTTGCTGAATATTCACAACCTTCTGTCACTCATTTTCTGTCCATCTCTGGTCTATTCTCAGGCAGGAATCTGAAATACCTTAGTCAAGAGGTGGGCTGAAGGTCCTTGATTTTTCCTCCCCTGAACTTATGTCATGAATGGTTTTCTTTAAGAGTATTTACATGTTAAGAATGAGGAAACTTGCATTGTCCAGACTCGGTTGAAATCCTAAAGCCAGTTCCCTTAGTTAGATGGCTCGTTCTAATGTCCCACGAGACATTCTCTCAAACTACCTTCTGCTGATCCTCCAGAAATCCTTGTGTTTCATAAGTTGCAAACCTTGATCCACTTCCTCAGTGTTAATGCTCACTCATTGAGAGGACTGGTCCATTCTGAGATAGGCAGGAAGGCTGACTGACTGAAGCCTACTGAAAATAAAGCCCAATGAATTACTAGAGAGACAGAGGTAGACTTGTTAGTAGTCTGCTAACTGCAGCACTTGACATGGCATGATCCCCTTCAAGACAACACACTCCATTTTACCCCTGAGTAGTTTGAGAGACTACTTTTTGTCAATCTTTTCTGTCTCCTTTTCTATCTCCCTCTACCACCCCCCATTCTCACACTTTCCTAAAAGCCACCCACCCACACATACACTCACTCTCTCTCTCTCTCTCTCTCTTCTTCTCTCTCTTCTCTCGTCTCTCTCTTCGTCTCTCTCTTCTCTCTCTCTCACCACACACACACACACACACACACACACAGTGCTAGATTGTCTTTAGAAAGGGCTTGCTTTGAGGCTTGCTAGGTTTTCATAGCTACAAAGCAGATAGCGCCTGAAAGAGATCACCACCTTCTCACCACCTGTTGACTGGAATGGTATTACAGTTCAAGAAGGAATCATTAAGAGAGAGTCAACATTAACCCTTTCTCACTAGTCACCTTCAAATGTCATCACAAATCCTATGATCTGTGTCATACTCAGAATTTAAAAAAGTTATTCTGATTCTGATAAATATTAAAACTAATCTAATCATTTGTGGCACAATAGTATTTATTGAATTCCCGGACCACTTAGTTCTCATATTTTCTTCAGAATATGACATTTATTTTGGTTTTAAGTTGGATCAGGCACTGAGATAGCTTTTGCACCCAGAACGAATGAAGGAACAGGCAACAAAATGTGAATTTGATGTTGATGTGGTTAAATATTAATTGGTCAACCAAACAGACTCTGTGTGTGGTCTGTGCCAGAGCAGGGTCAGTTGGTATTCTGCCCTGGACGTTCAGTGTTATTCATCTACAAAACAACATTGAGATTGCCTAGGGGCATGAATAGAGGGAAATATAACAAGTAGAATTTGGGGTGGGGTGGGGGGGGTGTGGGGGGGGTGAGAAAGAAAGGGGACAATTCACCTCAATGATTGGTGCAGAACCTGGAGGTCCATTTTGTCTTTTTCTATATACAGTACAAGGCTCATAAAAGTGCCCTATCAACCACAGAATGTGATTCTGATTAGGGGGATTTTTTACAGGAGTTGTTGCCAATACTGGAGTCATATAGAGCAGACCCTTTTGGATTATTCATCATGTTTTACAGGCTTTTTTTGTTTTGGGCACCAATTATGGATAATATGGGGGGAAAAGGGGAAGGATACTGGGGAAGCCAAGTTCCATTTCCTAGAAAGGTTGAGTGAGTGGCAGGGTTAGGGTGAGTTCACAGGTCATGAGCAGGTTACACCAAAGCCAGAGAGAGAAGGGGTGAAAGGAGTAGAGAGAAGATTGTAGAAAGGTAGGTAGAGAGTGGGAGGACAGAATGAAGCTAGCGTCTTGGTGTTGGCAAGGTAATGGGCCATGCTGTTTATTTACATCAGGAGGGAATGTTGGAATGAAATGGACTATTAGTCAGTGTAGGGAGAGGAAATAAGGAAACAGTATTGTCTGCCGCATGCCTAAATCAGACTGGAGAGAAGGGCTTCTCTGGTGTGTGTGTGTGTTTGTGTGTGTGTGTGCGTGCGTGCGTGCGCGTGTGTGTGTGTGTGGTGGAATTAACAGTGATTCTAGCTAGGAGTGACAGGGAAGTGATCATTTCTCAAGAGTTGCTTTACTGGCTGCAACATCAGCATGCAAAACTGCTTGTGAAGCCAGTTAGGCAGACTTTACTGTGTGTATCCCTCTGACATGGTCCTTAGTAAGGACTGAACATGTTCCTGTAGAGGATCAGTTTATTTACTTCAGCTACATTGATCCTTCTCACCACACAGTTGGCTTCCCAGTTATGTATGTTTGTCAAGTGCTAAAGTTGAGTTACATTGTGCCAATGATTATGTATTTTGCAGAGAGCACACTGTGCACATTCACATCACCTTAAACAGGTGTGTGAATGTGTATTTTAGAAAGAGAAAAAGAGAGAGAGAGGTGGGGGAGTGAGAGATGCCGCAGTCCCCTGGCTTAACTACAGTAAAGCTTTTCCTGGCTGCAGGTCTGTGTCTTGGGGACCAGGAAGTCAGCAATGCTAATCACCTCAGCTATGTACTGCTCAATGTCCTAGTTTGGAGCCTTTTAATATTAATGGTGCAAAAAGGTGTGGGTAAAAACAATTTCATACAGAGCTCAAAGGGCCAGACACACTCATTAGTCTTTCGGTAGACCTTTGGGTTTTCCGGAAGCAGGGATAATGGCTAGCCTTCTGTGGCGCACACTGAAAAAGAGCATCCCACTTCTCCAACTTCTGCTTTCTTTTAACTGTAGATGTTGTAGACCTGTTTCATACAATTCTCACAGAAAAGATAAGGATGCAGTCTAATGTACAGTATCCAGTTATGCACAACTGCTTGCAGATGTTATGCTTCACAGAAATCCATACTTTTGATGCTTTACACTGTTGTACACATTTGTTGACTTTATGGGAAATGGAGCAGTAATTGGAGATAACCTAACCCATCTCTTGTACTTGTAAAGCTCAGCATACAACGTCAAACAAAATACTTTCTCAAAGCCCAACACTAGCATTAAGTTCAGTATAATTCAACTTGTGTGTGTGTGTGTGTGTGTCAGTGCCCTGACTCGGCGTGCAAGCAAGACCTGCTGGCCTACCTGCAGAGGATCGCCCTGTACTGCCATCAGCTCAACATTTGCAGCAAGGTGAAGGCTGAGGTGCAGAACCTGGGGGGAGAGCTCATCGTCTCCGGGGTAAGTTGCACCACAGGACCTGTTTGGCTATGTGCTCTTAAGTGAGAGCAAAGTGTGTTTTTCAAGTGAGGTCAGCAACCCTTCTTTTCAAAGTTTGGATACGTTACTTTAGGTCAGCGTTTCTGAAAGTGTGAGGCGTGCCTCCCTCGGTGCGAGGGCACTGCAGGGGAGGCGCGGAGAGTTGGGATGAAATGGAGAAATCAAAATCACTGACATTATTATGTCTTCATATTTCTAAAATGTAGCTGCATGTCAAAGTGCGAGCGATATTCACACAATTTTAATTACATTTATCGTAAGCTGAAAAGACCAGCAAAGAAACTTTTTTTTTTTACTGTAACCAGCAAAGGTCTTTGTTTCTTTATAACTCCTGGTTACTGTTGGTTACTGTTGCTATGCCGAACTTTTGCACCAACCAGTAATTTTCAATGATAGCCTGTCGGTTAGAAATATTCCAAAGGAAGTAATAGAACCTTAACGGTTCTGAACGATTGCACAGTATAATGCAAAGTTTCATATCATATGCTTCTTTTTAGGTTATACTGTATGAGTACAGTCTATACTTTCTTTCGAATGTAAACAGGAATGGATGGGGGTATAATACAACCTAAAGCAGTGGTTCTCTAACTTTTGTCAGGCCTCCTTTTGGTAAATATTTTTGTTCCAGGCTTTCCCAATATTTCCATAAATTGTTGGAGTAAATCGTAAATAGGTAAAAAGGTAAAATAGGTAAAAAACACTTATTTTTACAATGTATTCATCTGTTTCTTATAATTTGTGGGGAGAAAGGACCAATACTACTCCTATAATGCAATAAACTTGAGCAAATACTTGGAAATGAATATAGAGGAGGAATGGAAAAAAAAAGATTTACCAAAGGGAGACCTGACAAAGGTTTGAGAACCACTGCTTTAGGTTATACTATAATCCCATCTGTTGCTGTTTACATTTGAAAGTATAGACTGTACTGTATATTTATTTTATACAAGCCCAAACCAGCTTCTGTAACCTCGCTAGCTGGTTAGATTTACTTCTTAGACACCCTTCATAGGGTACTGTAATGTTAACTGCCATACTTTTCTAAAGTAATATGCAAGCTGCACATTCCATTAATCTACACTAATGTACATCCACCCATACTAGTCTTCACTAAAATACTGTTGCACTTCAGGCTGAAATCAACTTACAGCCCCTAGCTCTGGTGTACTTGTGTAGTGAGCACTACCAGCAAGGTACCAAGCCTGTCAAGACCCCCTTATTCACAAGTCACATGTGTACGCCCTCCCGCCCACCTCCCTCCAATCACATAGCTGAAGTGGCAGGAGGGGGGTGGTAGCTTTTACCTCCCCCTAAGTTAAACACAACAAACTACAGGAGGGTTGTCCTTCATCAACCAATCATCTCTCACCTTTTTGAAGAGTTATGTAGGGATTGATACAGTTTACAGTAGGAGCTGCTACTGTGTGGCCTGCCTGTGTTTGTCTGTCCTTTTTGGAGTCAATTAAAGCAAATCTAAAGACCGTGGATGGGGAGTCCAGGGGTCCCGCTGAGACCTTAACCTTTTTACACTGGCCAGCTGGAGTCTACGCTCATTAAATCTCGGCGGTTGACTCCTCTCTAGGAGGGTGGGTGAGAGGGGGAGGGGTGTGTGTGGAAGGCCAGGAGGGGCGCCCGTGAACTCTAAAATGTCAGCCAAACAAAACAGGAGGCAGGAGAAGAGTGCACCCGACCTCAACTACCGCTGATTACGCAGTGCCGCTACGACACGAAGCGGGCGGCGTGTAGTGCAGAGCCAGGCGTTCCTTCCCCTTAATTGTCAGTTGAGAAGACTGCCTGGGTCTAGCCTCACATATAGACACAGTGTTACCTGCACCACGGGAGGTCTCGCCTTGTCCTCCCCAAACTCCAGGATCTCTCAACAGCAGCAGCTACCTGTCAGAGGCAGCGGAAACACATGCAGTTAGACACGTGCCACTTACTCTTTCTTCAAACAACACTATTTATCTGGGAACAATCACATTGTCATAGATTGCATGTTCAGCACAGGCATCCCAAGTTCCCCAAAGGAAAAAGCGATCGTTAAAAGCAAAGTTACCTATTGTAAGGATGCTTTCCAAATAGGTTGTATACTGCATAGTAGGTATTGTGGGATGATAATGACGTTCATGAGCAAATATCTGAATTCAAAGGAACTTGCTACTTTTCTTGAGACCCCTTCTGTAAGCAAAGGTTGAACATAAAGACACTTAAACTTGTACTTATCTCTTTCTTCACTCTTTATCTTCCCCCCCCACTGCTATAGTTGGACAGCGCCACCTCACTGATCCAGGCGGCCAAGAATCTGATGAATGCCGTGGTGCTGACCGTCAAAGCGTCCTATGTAGCCTCCACCAAGTACCAGAAGGTGTATGGCACAGCCGCAGTCAACTCGCCCGTTGTATCCTGGCGCATGAAGGCCCCTGAGAAGAAGCCGCTGGTGAAGCGGGAGAAGCCTGAGGAGTGCCAGACTCGCGTGCGACGGGGCTCCCAGAAGAAGCACATCTCACCCGTCCAGGCCCTCAGCGAGTTCAAGGCAATGGACTCCTTCTAGAAATGTCCGTCTGAAACGAAGAAACAATTATGACAAGAGAAGTTTAAGATACCACCCTTTCTTTCTCTGTGTTCATTTGTTTTTATTTTATTTCGGCTAAGTCAAGATCTACTTATGGCACCCCCAGCTGTTTTCAGGGTTGTGGAGACACCAGGAGGACTACAGTACTCACTAACTTGGAAAACTGCAACTTCCATGTACACCCTGGGCTTTGTCGGCCAATAGGCAGCCGGCATGCGTCAAACACTATTTATTGTTCTTCTTTTATTGTAGCTTAACACGTGAGTCAAAATGTGGCACACTTTAAAAACAATGAACTTTAAAAAGGAAGAAAAAAAGCCCTGATACATCAAAAAAGCGTCAATCGTGACCTAGCTGTGGTTGTCAATTATTTTAGCAAAGAGTTATCTAAGCTGCTGACTAGCTAACTGTACGACGCCTCTTTATGACAGGAATTCTGTTGAAGGGAAAGCTAGAGAAAACTCTGTCAAAGGGATACTGTCCAAGTTTATATGCTTCCTCCTATCTCAGTATATAATGACTCTCTTTTCTTATGTTACCTTAGTAGTAATAGGATTAACTTATCTTTAAAGGTACCAGGACGTGTCAGCATCAAGTCAGAGTTTTTTCTTTCCTGATATTAATAATGATGATAATCCATATTGTGTTTTTATCTCAAAGCACATTTATGGTCTCTATGGTATTGCAGTTTAAAAATGAATTAATTTAACAATGATATCACTGAATAATGTTGCCTTTGATTGGATGTTGTGTACCATGTAACTTAGACCCATGGAGAGTGACTAGTTGTGGTTTGCTCAGATCATAGAGTCCCTAAATACAGTTACCTTTATATTCACCCTTCCCTAATAAATCCCTTGA
This sequence comes from Plecoglossus altivelis, assembly GCA_036571765.1. Lineage (NCBI taxonomy): Eukaryota > Metazoa > Chordata > Actinopteri > Osmeriformes > Plecoglossidae > Plecoglossus > Plecoglossus altivelis. The sequence goes on from BROE01000012.1 coordinate 8,163,956, forward strand.
CTTGGAAACCCTTTAAGTGTTTGTTGTTTGTTTATTTTGTGGTTTTCAGGATTCAGGACCTTCTGGAATGTCCTGTCTTGACAGCTAAAGGCACATCCTCTGGCCCTGCGCTCCAGGTCGCTAATAACAACAGCAGGGAAGGGTGCAGACCCTCTGGAATGGAACATTGCCACTGCTTTCATGTAGATATTTTTGGCAAAACTTTAGCAGAATTTCCACTGGACTACATAGATTTTTTTGTAAGCATGCCCACAAACAAATCAGGCTAAATATGTGACAAGGAAACTGTCTTGGTGCCCAAGAGAAGCCTATGTAATCCAAAATGTAATACTGAGCACCAGTACTCCCCTCCAGATGCCTTCAAGGTGATGGCAGACTCTGCTGCGTTCATGCAAAAACATTGGATCTTTATATTGAACATGACAGCCCTCGTCAATCTCCGTTAAGCCTGTGAGAGGAGAAGGAGAAAGAGGGGGAGGTAAGAGGACCAGTCAGCATTTAGGCAATCAGAGAGGGGGGGGCGGTGTTGGGGAACTACGCTACATACCCAGGGACAAATCTGGGGTATGAGGAGCTGGGGTGGTGAGGGCTGGGTGTGTTGGTAGGTAGAGTCAGAGGCTGGGCTAGGTGGAGGCTGGGGTGGAGGCTGGGGTGGATGGAAACTGAGAGCCATGGCGGGGTAAAGGATGGGGTGAGGTATGGTGGTAACAACTGCCTTGGTAATTATCAAGCACAGCAGTGTTTTTGGAGAGAGTTTAGACCTCCAATCAGATGTCTGTGTCTGATGCACTCTGTACATAGGATGACTTTGAAAGTCCACCACCTACAGAAGTTGAGAAGCCCATTTCTGGATAGTAATGTTTTGATATACCCCTTCTCTCACAGTTTTGAAATAATGGCAAGTGGTACCCTTTAGATAATAATGCCAAGGGAACCATCCCTTTAAAAAAACAAGGTTCTGTCAGCAGTATAATAAAAACTGCAGCGATGTTCTGATCCAATTAAACAAATCTGGTCTCCCTTGACCTTTAGTACAAAGTGAAGGACTAGAAAATGAATTATTGTCCCAATGGTCACACCACTGCACACTCCAGGATATTAGTTTTGCTGTATTGAGGCCTAAAGCGCCTTCGCAACGACGTCTAAAGTGTTCAGTGGTGTACACCTTTTTCGTTCCACTCATCTCCTTGTCTTCTCTCTTCACTCAATACATGCACTTGCAGGAAGCACACAGATATTTCAGAAAAATAAACCCCTCTACCTGATTAGTGGCAGTTGGTTTTTCGTTTACAATTCAACCAGTTGACAAATGATAAGACAAAGCTGTCCAAGATTGGACTACATAGAGAAAGAGAGAAACAGAGAAATTACTTTTTGACCAAGTTTCCCAATTCCTCATTGCTCAGTCACACCAGGGAAGGATTTGGCCTTAACTGATCCATGCTTGTACTACTACACATTCTGAAAAGATGTATGATGATTGGGGCCCCAAACAGAGTGAGCTTGAACGCCTTGTCAAGACATCTGTCCTCACCCCTAAGGACCATTATCACAAAGGAAAAGGACAAGCTAAGGTTATGGCTGATTATTTACCCGTGAGGCAAACTACATCATGATTGAGGTCAAATGGTAAACAGTGTGGGCGTAACGGGTGACTAAAAGCCCAGACTTTTCTCAAAAATTGTATGAATTCCACCTGTGGTCACACACACACACATTATTGCTATTATTCCTAATCTGTTTGAGGAATAAACCGTGCTTATGCCTACGCAAATACACTCCCATTCACATACTCCATAACTAGAAGAAAGGAATTCCGCGTATGTGCTAAAGCAAGCGACAGAACATGCATGCACACATTGTGAGGGGGTTTGGGTAGCGTTGTGTCCCAGTTACATAGAGAGGAAGCCAACACTCAGTGTCTCCCCAGCAGCCCACTGCCACATTAGCCCCATACCTAATTCTGTCTAATTGAATAATGAGTGACTCACTACATAGTGGCACTTCACTGCAAGGTCAGCCTTGGACACTAACAGTGTCCCACTGAGCTCCACAGTCCTGCTCAAACTGGGAGCTCCCATCCATCCCTTCTCCAAAACCCAATAAATATACCTGGAAGCCTCCAGTGAGATACCACACAGGCTGGACTTCACAGCCTGCCAGTAATGCTACAGGCAAATCAGATATGCACATGCTGGCACAGTGTTGGCTTAATGACCACACGCTGTGCCCTGGAGGTTAAACCTGTTTGTGGGTATTCAGCAATCTCTCTCACTAAGAAGAAGGGAGGATACAAGATAGACAGGAGACATGTTGCATAAAATGCAATAGAGTGCTTATGGTAAGACCTACAGTGCAGGTGTAATTATTCAATCCAGACAGATATCTAGATAAATAGGAGTTCACTTAATGTAATGGTGTACCCTAGAACATGCCAAGTCACAATACTGTTAAGGCTGTCGTAGATTTCTGTTTCAGTAGTGTTCCATCTAGATCAGAATAACTTCTATCTTAAAGGTCTGGTTGTAAAAACTCAAAGAAAAGGCAGTTCTTCCAAATGTTCTGCTGTCATAATCTGTACTGTACCATCTTACTAAGGGGGACACTCAAAAAACAATTTACCCCAAGCAAATAAAGTCATCAGAAACCAAATGTATAAACAGGTAACATAACAGTACAATTGAGATTAAACTAGATATCCACAGAGAAGAAGTTTGGAGAGACATTAGCGATAATGGCTTCCTCAAGCTTGCAGAACTTTGAACGTGTCACAAGCAGAGCAGAGCTCTGCTACAAGATGTCAGTGCTACCTCTGATCTGGAGGGGTGCACAACTATGAAGTAGCAGTTGTTGAAAGAGCTCTCCTGAGAAGTAGTCAATGAATGCTTTAGGCAGTTGGGCAACACTGCTCATTGCTCTTTGGTGGTGTCTGGTTTATGCCCCAAAACCCTACCTCACCAATGCATTAAAGGCCATTGGCTCTTTAGATAAGCAAATTATGTGTTCATTGATATTATTCAAACCACCTACCACACAAACTTTGAATGCATCATTTATAAATGTAAACTTGAACTTCTATCAAGACTTCAGCATAACCCTTCAGCTAACCCTTCTAACATAATTCCATACATGCATACACGTCTGGGTAACATGATTCATGATTCCAACACATCTGGGTAACACAATTCATGACTGTAAAACATCTGGGTAACATGATTCATGATTTTAACTATTTGGAATCATAAATCATATTACCCAGACGTGTATGCATGTATGAGCCTAATATTTTAGAAAACAAGAGTTTAGAACTCAGGTTTACATGACACATAATCGCTATTGCAAAGTTGATGTTTTGGTGCTCCAGGTCCATTATTGTACAACAACAACTTCAAACAACATATAATAGACTCCAGCATTCGAGGGACTACAGGTAAATGAGAGAAAATGTGTTTTGTGGCGGGTTGTTAAAAAAAAAGAGACCCAAAGCAGATCTCAAACAAGGGGATAATTACGATCAAGAACACCAAATTGAAGGGTGTCATTTGCATGCTAACACCAAGTGCCACCCCTCCAAAGCAATATACACTAAATGACAGGCCAATATTGATGTGCTTCTCACCACAGCCACATTTACAGCCAAACTATTACATTAAATGCCTGGGAGTGGTCCTCCATTAACGCATGCACCAACATCTACAGACACATGCATACACACACCTTCACAGTCAACAATGCATTTCACCCCCATAAGGCAAGCTCTTCACACCTAAGCTTCAAAGCTTAAATGTACTGAGAAGATGAACAATGACATTCTCTGATGTGGCCATGCTAGAATCTTCTTTTCTCACCTCTGTCATGGGATAAGGCCTGGTTGCTTTTTACATCCAGCTCCGTGAATGATTCAGTCAGGATGAGGAATACCAGGCCGCCGTTCTGGCACGCAGACTTGAAACGTTTAGAAAGTAGCTTTTCATCTTGACGACAGTAGCTGAAACGCATCACTCATGGCTCAATCTCTGCTGACAACCTGGATCGGAACACCAAAGGTTGGCTGGAACGGTGCTTAACTGCCACAGCGGGCTCACGTGTTCTGGTTCCAAAGGCCTAGAGCACTAGAGCCACAACAGACTTTCACCTATCTCTTTCCTTCCAAGAGGCTAAGGCCCCCACATGAACAAACATAGGTAGACATGACAAGGGAATAGTATGTATGGGAATATTGGCAGTAAACAGAAGCCTCAATGAGCAGTTAATCTGATTATTTCAGCACGAGTGATAATGCCACATTTTAAGCTCTGTCTCATGGGGTCCTATCTAAAGGCGCTCGACAGGAAGCTCCAAAATGGCAGCTCGATTCAACACGGCCCTGGGATTTAGTTCTCTGAGTTTCAACTGCTGTTTCAGGAGAATTGCTTGATATGTGATGCTCTGCCAACACCCATTGATGCAATGCACACAAACACACACACACACACACAGTAAAACACACACAGGATCATGTGACCCCTCCCTAAGTTAGGAGGAGCAAACACTGGGATGCTTTCCAGGCTGTCTCCCATGTGAGGGAGAGAATTGGCGGGAATTCTGTCTGATTGGTTATTGAGGTTGTGCCTCTGTGGGGACTTAAGGAGCTTTTACTTCCGATTTGAAAGAAATTGGAGCGCACAGAAATTGTTCGTCTGCCATACAACATGCTTGATTACATTTTTCATTACAATGTTATTGTTCTGTTTCTTTGGGGAGCACTGCTTTATGTCTCCATCTGCATCGTGTACATTTCAGTTCACACTACCTTTGGAGGACTTGCAGTTGAGCAGGATGTGGGCCCTGCTTGTTTAAATAGCATGAACTAACACACAAGCTAAGAGAATGTGTGAGGGGAACTCAACTGCAGTCTGTGTAAATGACTTAAAAAATATTTACAATAAATACCTCATTAAATCTAACACTTGGACACATGCTCATAAATTGTCGGAGTAAATGTGCTGGATAAGCTGCAGTAGTCTAAGCTCAGATGCTAAAGCCTCAGTTTATTTGTACAAGCTGAAAATTATTACATTATTCATTCAACTAATCAAACAGCATGAGGTGTTAGAGATGTATATAAAAATGACAATATCTTCCAAGACATCCCACGCAACAAAGACAGGTGCAAATATTTACACATTCTAGTTTCCCACTTCTCACTTTACATAATTAAGTCAAATTACAGCTAATTACAAAGAGTTAGATCAAATGAGTTGCCTCTGTCATCCCCGACGTCCATCCTCCAACTACACTGTCCCACTGCTCCCTCCCTTCCCATCATGCCTTGAGAATCAGAGGCGTGTCCACAGCTCTTGATGTCTGAGAAAACACATCTGCAACAACAAAACTTCAGACTATCAGGATTTTGGAGAGCAGACACACATGTGGGACCAAGACAATCTTACTGCTTTAAATATATATGTAACTAAAAACATCCATCTGTCAACTGTACACTGATGATAATACAGGCAGGGCATTGGCCAGTCCCCCCTCCCCCCATCCTAGTTTGGGATATGGGGATGTGGAATGGAAGGGGTAGAGGGGGATCATTCCAGGCTGACTGTCAGAGAGTGATAATGGCAGGACTTGAATGAGCTTGGGGCCTGAGCGCTTTGCATTCTCTTTATAGGCATGCCATCCCTTGCAAAAAGGAATTTTGAATGTGGGCCTCTTGCATTTTTAATATGCAACTTGTTTCACAGATGTTTCTCCAGACATTTTCTGCCTCATAAAACAGGTTGGATTATTATTTAATCAGCTAACATCTCCTGTTGTTGGGAGGATACCGCATGAGGGACGTCAGGGTTGCTTTGATGGTAAAAGTGACGGGGACATGCATTAGTCAGGATGAGAGCTATGGGGAAGGAGGAGGACAATAAGGCTGAAGAACCTACATGAAGAGGGCGCTGCTGAGGGAGAATCAGCAGGAACCACTTCAATCACATTGTTCCACAGTATTACTGTCCAACAAGTAAATATAAAGATATGCTGTCCATTAAAGCTTCTGTTGTTTGTCATTTTTAAACTGAAATTGCTTCCTTCCCGGTTTGTTTCATATCTAGCAAAAGGTTTCCATTTTTATGCATCCCAACACCTGATTACAATGTGGGTCAACTTAGTTATGTGATGCATCAAATATAGATAAAATAACAAAGGTATGACACACAAACAAAAACCATGAATAACTGTCAATTCTGGAGTCAGGGACGTGGGCCATTGTAACACAAATGGCTATTCTCAACACTTACAATGCCTCATTCCCTTAACCGTCATTGCAGGAATGAATGGGAGACAATGTGCGGTACTTTTCTTCTTTTATAGAAAGACCCATTTTCAACTATCGTCATTGGCCATTATCCCAGCAGATCTGCTGGAGAGCTTTTTTTCTCTTTTTTTTTATAAACCTTTTAACCACAACATCATGCTGAGGTGTGAAAGTATAGCTGGTGCATGGAAAAGGATCAAAAGAATCAAAGTGCCTTCCACATCAGCAAGGCTGTGTGCTGTGTTAAAATAGCCATCACGTACTTTGGTTGCTGTGTTGGAGTTTCTATTGAATTGCATACAATTTGTTAAATGTACTGCAAAAATTAAATCATATGTTCAACATTGTTTAACATAGGGTGTAATCATAGGCTAATTCCAAGGTGGTAGAAATAGCGGCCTGCATATTCTTCCGATTACCCACCCCAGGCCTGAATACATGCATAAACATCTCTCAGCTAAGATCAACGCAATGTTACTGTGCAGTTTGGTGTGGTGGTAGCTTCACTTAATTTGCCGGGAGGATTAGATTAGATTCGTAATCAATGTACACAAAAAAGCTCCAGAACACTATCTGGTCCATAGTAGGTCAAATATTGATTTATTTCTAGTCCTTTTGTGCAGGGGAGGCTGCGAATATCCACCAAGATCACAAAGCAGACTTTCCTGGTGTTTCTGTCACTTTGAGCTTAAGGTAACTCTGCATGAGTAGAGAGAGATAATGAATAGAGGGTCAAATGATACTGCAGATCACATGCTAATGTGCACACTATCTTTGATGACAAGATGGCAACTATGACTTGAACTTCATAATAAATGACATATATGAAACCATACGTATTTTTTCTCTGGCATTGTGAATGCGACAATAGACCAGTAAAAGCCTGACCCCAAGGATTTAAATACATCCTCTCTATAAGACCATTTATAGGAGTCTGAAGACGTTTCAAATGTGTTGAGAGAATAACCCTTGCTGAATGTCCCAAATACCATAGTTTCAAATGAGACATTCACAGGCAGGAAATAAAAATGTCAAAGTTTCGGACTTAATTGTTATGTAAAAAGACCGAAATTCTGATTCAAGAGAGGAATATTCATCACCACATGGCCATGTCAATAGTGGACGTTAATAACTTACATCTAATTTTCTTGCTAAAATCATGCTTTTGACTTTCTGCTCACATTTTTTCACGTTTCCTCTGAAAAACTGCAAACACACAAAGGGGGAGGTGTAACTACACATGCCTCCCCTGCATTGCATATTTCTGGCTGTACAAGGAAATGCACGTACGTTTTTGTCCAAAAGATGAAAGAATGGAGGATAATCACAAGCTGCTTCAGGAAAAAATACATTTTCTTGACCTTACCTATTTGCCTCCTTGTGAGTGCTACCAAAAAATACAAATAACTGCACTTTTTAATTACAGACAGACCAGAAAGAAGCATACCGTCATTGGTTAATGTAAACGTACAGTGTACCATTCCAAAGTAACAGGGTTCCATTCCATTTGCCAGGGCTGGGGGGTACAAAAATTTGCCTCATTTTAGAGATATCAAAAAACACCCCAACTCTGCCCAAAGCAAGTGCTGCCAAACATACCAAATAAAAAGGATGTTTCAACAAGCTCAGAGGTTTACGGCCATTTCCATCTTAGATTTTTTAAAACAAACCGGCAAACGGATGTACTTAAATCTGTTGGTACCCTTACCGCTCATTTAAATAGCACCTAATTTCTCCAGAAAATAAATTGCTAAAAAAAAGCCAATGCATCATGTATACTTGCATGCCTTTGGTATGTCATAGAATAAAGCAAAGAAGCTGTGAAAATCGAATGATTATTCCTCATTCTACAAAGCTGTTGTAAAATTGCCTGGAGACATTTGTTGGTGGCCCATGAAGAAGATAATGAATCAATAGATTACATAGCAATCCAACATCCCAATCTCCAATCTTGTAATAGTCTATTTAAATAGACAAAGGTGGTTAATTTGTCATTTTGTACCAATGGTGCACCACACTAACATGTGGGAGAGAGCAAAAGAGTTGTCTGGGGAGATCAGAGAGAAAATAAAAGGCAAGCATGGTAAAGACAACAAGACTATCTCCAAGCAGCTTGATGTTTCAGTGACGAAAGTTGAAAATATTATGAAGAAGTTCAAGGTCCATGGAACTGTAGCCAACCTCCCTCAAAATGAAAACCAACCCAAGATTGAACAGAAGGATGATGTGTACGGGTACGTAGAGATTCAGTCAAATATATTTCATTAAAAATAATTATTTTTGACAGGATGTAATCATCGGGCTCAAATGCAGTGGTGTGGTTTTAATAGTCCTGATGTAGTGTGCAGGATTCTAGAAGATACTTGTCAGGCAGGTTATCTACTGTTGTTGTGTGTACCTACCTGTCCACATGTTCACACATACTGTCAGAACCATCAGTTGAAAATGTAAAACATTGAATTTCCTTGGATGTCCCAGGCCTGAGTGAGAGTGTGTTCATCCATTGAGCATGAGAGCCCCACTCTGACAGACCCATCTGACAGACAATGAGGTAAATCTAGCAGGCTAGCGAGGACTCTATCCCAAGGGGCCCCACCTGGGGCTAAGCAGTCCATGATTGATCTACCCAAGGAAGACATGGGAGACAAGGTGACAAAGATGGTGGAGACCTTTGACCCCTCTGACCCTAGAGACAGTCCCTATGAATAACATAAGAGCCAGACCTTTATGTCTGTATCCTCTAGCAGTCAGTTTGAGACAGCAAGGAGCCTGTGACAACCATGAGGGAGAGGAAGAAGACATATAGTTATGTAAGCAACCAGACCAACCCTCATTTTACCTCAGAGACAAGTTGCAAGGACAGTTGAGAAGGATAGTCTGTTAGCAGTTATGGCCATAGGGCGTGGAGTTATTTTACTAACAACACCTCATCAGTAAGATACCATCCTGAAATAAAGACCAAATCTTTCAACTTGTTTTTTGTTTGTTTGAAGGCCTTAGAGTTGTCACAGAGCACAGTGCTAATTAGGTTAAGAATAACGTTTAAGTCTTCATGGAAAAACCCAGGACAGGTCTTTTGTCTAGGCTTTGTTCTCTTTGCCCCCTGTGGATCCCATTATTCAGCTAACTGCCTGGCCTGTGAACACTGGATGTAAAAATACTGCAATATGGTGGTGGTTAACGTAATGTTGAACGGTCATCTCCCCTTCTTCCCATCACACACATTTTCACACACACATGGGAAACTGCAATTAAACGGCCTGTTGGGATTACGGCCGTTAAATAACGAATGGCGTCCATTAAACGTGGAGCGTGAGGACTGGTAAAACAGCTGTTTGGAACTCTGGAAAGTATTGCCCCGATTTAATGGATACCGTGATTCGGCTATATATTCGTGATAACTGATTCCAGACCTAGACAAGCGCATTCACTACCATAGAGGAGCAGTTTAAGGAAAAGAGATGGACAGCATAATTGTAATAGAGACATTTTGCAAGGAGATTATTGGGTCATACCACACATTGTGCCTGGCAGTTTGTGGGGTAGTCACACATACCAGGAAGTGAGGTGGTCATGGGAGTCAGGCATAGGTTCAGATCACCTTTGGGCATCCCCACCACAAACCCAAGGCTGAGAAGTGAAGTTCAGCCAGTCAAATGACTGTTTCTTGTACTGTTGTACTGGCTATTGCATTTGTATCAAAAAGCAGCACAAAGGAGTTTGCACATTTTTTTGATGATGCACTGTTCAAAGAGGAAATTGTTTAAAATTTTAAAATTGAGGCCTAAGCGTTTTTTAGATGTCTGAAAACATTAAAGCAGAGGTTTGAGTTTCAAACATTCTCCTTAATTCAACCTTTTTCATGTATCTTTCTCCAATAAATACAGTAAACACGTGTCAAAGGCCGAGAAAGAGAGAGAGAGGTGAAAATACTGTAAAAAACATAAGTACAGAGAGGAAAAATCAATAACATGTCTTAGCTTTTCAATAAGCTCCATGGCCTTGAGTAAATCTTTCATCAAGCTGATTGGCCTGACAGTACAGAACGAGTGCAGGACAAAATGAAATTCTGTCCATCGATGCCCTCCTCTAAAGACCACAAATAAAGCAGTGTGTTTTAATAAACACAGGAGGCACTGGCCTAGCTTGAGCACAAGGTGGCTAGACAGACGGTACATGTTTGTACCAAACGTTGTACAGTACTACTGTACCACACGTTAACTTCAACTTCACATGGACTAGCAACGATTCTCAAGGCTCAAGTCAACTAGCCACGTGCTACTGGAGCTTTCTCTACTGTTTTCATACCCTTTAACCTTATCAACTGAGCCATGTTTACCACTTTATCTCCCACACACAGGTGTCATGCTTTCTTTTTTTTATTCATTTAAGTTCTCACACTGCAGAGTCATTTGAACTTCCATCTGCAACCATGAGATGAAATGATTCTACTGCACTTAACATGTCCCACCATAGCAACAATAGCACTACATCCTCCTCTTACATAGAGAGAAACATATATTGCAATGCTTATAAAGTGAACATACTGAACATCTATTTCCTTTAGTTACTATCTGCTGCAAGCTCATTTCTATCAAAGCTCAAACTGGACAGAGAAAAAGCACTGACAACAACAACATAAGCATTGCAAAACGCTGAAGTATACTTTATTGTAAAGTTGACACTGTTTTGTCTTTATGTTCATGTGTAGACAGAGTTCAAATTATCTCTGCAAGACTGACATTATGGAAATGTAATTCTACATCTGCTGATATATGCTATGTTTTGCTCTCGCACCTAGAGACTCCAGGGGTTATTGGAAATGTTGAGTGCCTGACAGAAGGAAGGTTCAGTCATATGAATTATTCTGGAATCTATGTGAATTGCGAAACTTCTCTTTGGCTGTTATTTTTGTACAGGGGGTCAGCATGCAAGGCTGCTTCTCATCCATCTGGGGAACCAATTAGGTGTTTCTGTGAAAGTATCATGGTGATGGCCTGCTGTGGTATGTTTTGTACAGAGAGGGTATGACTGACTGGCTGACTGACTGACAAAGCTGGTACATTCGCTTGAATTAGCAAAGAGTTGTTTTTTTTACAGTAATTGATTAAATGCTGAATAGCTAACTAACAGTAAGCTAATATTTATTAAATTCAGTAAAGCTTTGTGAATTGCATGTTAATAAACAATTGTTTTTTTTCTGATATTTTAAGCGGATGAGAAATAATATCTTTATTCAAACTGTATACGAACACACAAACTCCAATTTAGTTATATACATATTATATTCCATAACCAACCTCTTAATCACCGGTTGTATCATGGGTTTATGCACTGCTCTAATGTATGCAGTCTTTAAGACTAAGATTTGAATCAGAGATCGACCCACTTCATGGCTAGCGGATGGCTTAAGCCAAGAGATTACCCCCTTAAGAAACGACACAGATGAAAGTATTGAGGAGAGAACAGACACAAAGAGCCTGAGGTATGCCCGATGTCTAAACCTTATAAAAACCAGAGGCCACTCACTTACTGAGGAACATTGGCATTTAAACCAGCCTGTGTCCAGTCACAAATTTAGCTCCCAGAACAACAGTGGACAGGTAACGACAGTTATAAATAACGGGCTTATTACTTAAAGAAGAGTTTCTGCTCATGCGAGCAACAGCAAAACCTACAGAGGAAAGATCGCCCCGGCGGTAAGACGGTAAAACAAAGTGACCAACTAGGACTATAAATTTATTAAAAATGGAGGAGAGTGGGGGAGGGAGAGAGAGAGGAAACGAGAGAGGTGTAAAATTGCAGTCAGCTAGCGAAGAGAGATCAATAACTTCAGGAAGCAGATTTATGTGCAAAGGAAACTTTGTAGCTCCCTCCCCTAACCCTCAGCTTTCTCTTTTTTTAGCGGTGGTGTTGTTTAAATTACTGGAGCCGAGGGCCTCAGTGACGCGTGGCTACTGGTACACTAAGCTCTTTTCGAGGAGCTGGAAATTAGGTGGTACAGGCCAGTAATTCAGTTTATTGAGATCCTTTACTTTAGCAAACTGAAACCTCAGGTCACGTCTGATATAAAAAAAATAAAATTAAAAGACAGCAGAGTTGAATTGACAGAAATGGTCTTACTTTGATGAAGATTAGTTCAAAAACAATAACAAATAACAGTGTATTATCACAAGCTAGAAGACACACTTGACATCTTTGAAGAATTCTTGAAACACATATTCTTACACCAGAAAAGCTACCATCATTCGCACTCGCAACATTTTTTATGGCACATACAATATAGACGCCACATTTAAAGGTGCAAAGTCCAAGGATCGTACCTCCCGTTTCAGCTCTTATGCTGTCTCACTTCTTTCAACTATTCACTCTGGGTTCTTCAGCTTGTAGCCAGCTCTGCCACTCTGGATGAATGGGTAAAAGTGTTGCTTTTTAGCAACGACTACAGCAAGAATGCCAATACGTCAGATGCATTTTTGTCCTTGCACAAAGTGGTAAACATTCAGAAAGACATGGAACTTTGTGTGCTGTTGAGGGGGGAAAAGGGGTGCTCAGTGCGTCTGGAATAATGGACTGCAGATAGAAAAAACTAAAACACATGTGCACACACATGATCAGTTCAAATAAATACTAAACATCAACTAGGATATGTTAAATCAATTCTACACATCGTATGTATTTCTTTAACCTTGTCCTTGACTTTCTGAAAGGCAGCCAGACAATAAAGGAGTTATTAATTGAAAGGATCGTTTTTCTCCAAAGGATGAGTCACACACTTCCACTATATGTTTTGGTTAAACACACACTATACTCGAAGTAACAGAGTAAACCAAGTGTGATTTCATAGACTAGCGACAAGCTGTAGTTACTAACGCTCTGATTGATTCAAAGATAGGAGCGTATTTGAACCATGGAGCCAAATACTCTAACCCTGAGTTAACCCCTTTTATTTATTAACTGTGTTCAGGCAGATTCTTGGCTATGAACACAGAACAGTGGAAACCCAGATTAGATTAATACTATTTTCAAGGAAATCCAACAACAGACAGTAGCAGACTTGGGGTTTTTCAGGAAATCATATGATGTGCATCATCCGGTTTACCATTGAAATAATGAACCTTCAAGAATTGTTCTCAGTGATTCTGGAGTTCGTTCAGATGTGACGTCAGTCCCCGCACAGGTCCCATCTGTGTCACAACTGTGTGGGCAGCCCCCTGTCCAGGTGACCCCAGCTAACTGATCCGTGAAGACAAGGGTCAGCACACAGGCCGCACCATGCGTCACACACACTGTCACTCAATGGCGCTCCCTGTTTTGCACACTCTATTCCTCTGTCATCAGTCCCCATTCAGTCTCCGTGTCTTCCTTCATATCGCTCTATCTCTGTCTTCCTGTTTCTTATGTTCTCTTCTTTCTCTCATCTTTATCTCTCCCCCCCTTGTTCGCCCTTTTTCCAAACCTCTGCTTGGTCAGTGCCATGTCGTTTTCACACTCCAGAGTGTTCTTATGGGACTCATTTAGTCTTCTAGGTCACTGACTGGAGTAGGACCCAGTGTCAGACTGACAGCCATTTGAGACAGGGAGAGGAAAGAAGAGCGAGGAAAGAGATGGAGAGGGGGAGAAAAAGAGAGTGTAGGGAGAAGAGACAGAAACACGTTGATGGGGTGAGTGTTTCTGCTAAGGAATTGTCACTGAATGCTAAGCGCAGATGCATATGGCTATCAAATGCAATCTGCAGGTTTTTAGTGCAAGTACATGAACAATAAATCTGCTCTAAAGCTGTGTTGTGTCCTGGTTTGAAGAATATCCCCATACACTGACCCTTTACAGAGTGTCAAACTGTCCATTCAGTAGCACATGATTCCAACCTAAGGGTGGTAGTTGCATAGTATTGCCTTGGATGATGGACATCAAACAATACAAAAGTCAAAGGAGGAAAATATAAGTGAATGTCTGTGATTTGGAATTGCTGTCTCTGTCGTTTGATCTTAGCTAAGATAAAAACTGGACAGCATTATGCTTCGAGGCAGAAAGATAAAACATAACAGGGAAGGTAGATGGCTAACAGGCACAGATGCAACCAGAGTGGAGTTAAGAGTTTTACAAGACCATCAACAAGTTGATGAAGAAGAAAGAGGAAATGGGAGTAAAGGTCTGACCCCTAGCTCAATCAAAATATGTCCTGTGAAGGTTGAATACCTACAAATCTTATTCAAAAAATAAGTTACAATATCTGTGTCTGTCTGCAAGTTCAGCTAAATTATACTCGTAAACTAATAATAAAAGTTTTCTGTTAGAGGTTTGAATTCGCTTGACAATTGAGAGATTTGTTAAGAATCCATAATAAAGAAAATTCAAATAAGGCTAGATGGAGAGAGAGGAAAGGGAGGGAGGAGGGGAGATCCTTTCAATTACTGCATGTCAAGCCACATGATTATGCACTGGGGGGTAATTGGTTTCAGAAAAAGGTAAATGTGTCACTCCACTGTTAGACAGAGCTGGCTGCCCTGCCCCGTTGTTGCAAACAACAAATGAAAGAGTGTTTGATGTCACGTCAAAGCAGCGGCAGTGTTCTCCCCTGGCGTGGTGCAAGCGAAGACTGAGTCTAACTTTCATTTAGCTTTTAATATTCCTTCGAAGACGTGGGCTCAGCTTGTTCCTGATTTGCAGACAGTCTCAATAAGTTATTTGACAAATATCCTCTAACTCTCCGTGGGGTGCAAGCAATAAGAACTTGCTCGCGACAAGAATAGGACTCGGTGATAAATAATTTGTAACTGATGCCTGCCAAGAAGAAGAAAAAGCAATTAAGTTGTGCAATATTACAATGTTACTTAGAAAAGGATTTAGCCTCAGCCTTTCTAAGTTGTTATAGTGAGCCTGCACGTGCATGATCAACAAGAAAAGCAGTTTTAATCTTCAACAACTTTCCCTAACTTACAGTATCTGCTTTCAATGTGTTAAAGCTTACCTTGACCATCACAAAAGCAACTTGTGTTGACATTTTTGGAATCTCAAAAATGTAAAAGACCTTCGAACCTTTTATCATTTTTGTACTACTTAAGCTTAGTGTCAAATGTAAATTCATGAATTTTACCTAAATTTGCTGTCTGCAAAACAAAACTGCTTTAAAGTAATGTTACCTGCTGACTACGTTTTCATCAAGTCATGTCTTCCCAGTTCTTGCTAATATATTTCTAGAGCCTCAAAATCTTCACCATAGGGGCCATTTCCACAGACAAGGTAAAAGTGTGTTTTGGTAGAAAGCACAATACATTAAGACTGTATTCTGGTGCACATTTTTCATTATGTCATTTGGAGCAATCCGTTTTTTTGGACGCTTCACGTCTTGGGACATTGAAACGTATATTACGTGCAATGACAAGCAGCGGGCCATTTAACATAGACGTATAATTTATAGGCACACACCCCCAGTTTTTAAGGATGTGCGTGTGTGTGTGTTTGTGTGTGTGTGTGTGTGTGCATAGGTGAATCACATTAAATTCCAGAACAAGTAATAACACATGCTTTATCAATCCTGAACAAAAAGAATGGTTATGGACGGGGAAGTTATATATGATTACTCGTTTCTACAAAATGATAGAGCAAAGTTTAATTACCCTGGAAGACACTGGGATTCTGGCTTTTATTTCCTTTGCTGTAGAAATACTTCATTAAACTTTCATTATGTGGGAAAACAGGCTTTTGCAACACAGTTAATTCCTCACAGGCTCACCTCATTGACTCCATGTACTAAAGGACCGTGGAAATCTCTTATTTACTGACACTTGTATTCTTCACTGACATAGTTACACAGGTACACAGTCCCTTACATGCATGAACAGTCAACATGCACCTTACACACAGTAGAAGTAGTGTGCCAACGGTTACTAAACTGGTAACTCGAAGCGCACTGCTTGAGGACCATGAAAGTGACCTTTCTGTACCAGCTCTACAGCTTCATATAAAACGAGCCGCTGCATGTGTGATATCAAGTGCTCAAGGGCTTCTCTGTTCCTGGGAGATTCCCACCAATTCCCACCATCTCATTTTCCTAGCTGACCTGACAGCCGCCTGAGCTGTCTTGAATTCACACTATCCTGTAATCCTGTTCCTGCTGCTTTCCTCAGCAGGGGAGCACAGATAACTCTGCTGCTACTGACGCAGGCTGAAACTGTTCAAACATTTGTAAATGTGCGAAGGTTAACCTGCAGACAGACCTACAAACGGACTGATGGACAGGGACATGGACAGTAAGAACCTCATAGGACTGTGCAGCATTGCAGTGAATATATCTACAGTAATGGTAAAGACTGTTGGTAGTCTAGGTAGAACAAAAAAATGTTTGCATATTTTGCCTTTGTACAGACTGAAACAATTAGTTAATAATGGCCAGGTGCTTGGTGGTCAAATGAATGTCATGGGTAGGTTACAGAGACACGCGAATGTATATATGGGGTAAAGAGGTCAACTATATTTGTACTTCTTTATTCCATGTATATCTCTGTGTCACTTCTCTAAATCACATTATTAATGAAATTGTCTTTGAAATAAATGAATATAAATATCACAAACTAATGACAGCAATTCCCAGGTACCTATTGATTAGGTTTGTTTCTTAGCACGGCTAATACTTGATGCATTCTCTGTGGATCACCTGGTCACACAGACTCGCAAACCCTCAGAGACTACAGGGTCAATATTACACACCCTTTCCCCCTCCCCTCGAAGGGATAGCCATACAAGTCTTGAATCATTCCAAAGAAACAGAGTTCTTTCAATCTGAAGTGGAACAGCACAAACCCCAAGAGATCCGTTCAATCTCAGGCCGACTGCTCAGCGGTACAAGGCAGCTTGGAGGCACCAGGCTCAGCTGGCGGTTGCACCAGAGGAACTAAAGGGGTTCTGACTGCTTCATTCCGAATGACACACTGGGGATCTTATAAAGGGCTTGGGGAGTAGGAGTAGTTTGGTAGGAGAATGGGAGAAAGTATGTGAGCAGGATAGAGGGGGGAAGGTTTTGCCTGTGAGGAGCACACAGCCAGTAGATGAACAAGGTTCGTTCATCTGTGTGAGGCAAAGCAGTCACCGCCCCTCTTGTATGCTAAAATCTGGAGTTGCTGGACTGAGTCACCGCTTGATGCCTCTCACACCTCATTAAGTCACTTACTGTTGCATTGCTTGTCATATTTTGATAAGGGTCAGTGTGTGGTCTAATTGGTTGTTCTACTGATAATAGTTTGGTATTTATCTTGATAATTGATCTTCTAAGGTTCTTCTCCTCAGCTGTCTCCTCCTTGTCCTACTCCTTCTCCTTGCTCATCTCTTCATCCTACATTCTGATTACAGTCATCAAGGTAGAGTTAGTAAGACTTAAAAACATCATCTTGTAACATGTTTGTCTTTACCTTGACTTACATCCTTCTTGCCTTTAATTTAATCTACAGACTCAAATAACGGTAATTCCAGTATATTTGGTAAACGTTTATACAATGTTCAGTCTACTCTTTCTTTAAACCATGGGAAATAGTTGTGTTTTTTTGGCCAATATTGAACCCCCTACAACTGGATTCCAGCAACCTAGTTAAAGTGCTTGATTTTTGGTTCAATGGTAACATTTTGTTTGAAATAAAACTCATTTTTTTCTTTTCCCTTACAGTTGGTGGTCTAGTGCTTGATCTA
Source organism: Plecoglossus altivelis (assembly GCA_036571765.1). Taxonomy (NCBI): domain Eukaryota; kingdom Metazoa; phylum Chordata; class Actinopteri; order Osmeriformes; family Plecoglossidae; genus Plecoglossus; species Plecoglossus altivelis. Next base: position 8,181,930 of record BROE01000012.1, read on the forward strand.
TAGGTATTCCACCCACCTCACATTTTCTAATCCCTTACTCAGGGACTGGACCCACTAAGGGCAGTATCCACTTATGTCCATGCTGTTCATAATCCTCAGCACTCTAATCAAATATGTATAGAAATAGCTGGTCTGAAGTACTTTCTGAGAGACAACTTGAGTATTCACAAAATATATATGATTATATTTTCAGAAACTGTGCTAGATGTCATCTGACATCCCCTAGAGAGGAGAGCAAGGCTATGCCCAAGGCGAGCAACGCTTTGGGAATCCAGCAGCCTCCCAAGATGCACCACGACATCCCAGCATGCACCCCTTCCTCATCCATCATGTTAGTATGTGACCCACATATAGTTCAAGGGAGACAAAAAATAAGTATTGTGTTGTATAAAGGGTGCACAAAGTGTGTCTTTCTATCTCAAATAGTGAAATACAAAAGATAAGAAAGAACAATCTATTTGCACAGATTTTAATGTATTCAAAGAGCCCTGTAGTACTCCATGTCCTCAATACACCCCAATGCTTTGAGACTTGTGCTTCTGTCATGCCATGGCCTGTCTCATCATCGTACTCTATGGGACATGTTTGTGTCTACTTTTCCATATTGACGACCACATTTTCTATTGGGTCAGATGAAAAGATGTTATAATATAAATAACTGCTTTTTGTAACTTTGAGAGATAAAATGAGATTAACAGAAGTCCTGGAAAGAACCAGTGAGCAGTAGCAACTCAGTGTGCCCAGAGGCAACACGATAATAACTTGGAATATTGTAATATTAATGTGTTTGTAATATAGACTAATGTCTTTCTTCAGTACCTTTCTTTTCACATTGAAAGGGTCCTCACTTTTCAGAAATACCTAGTATCTAGCTAAAGTTAAATACATGGGATGACACCCATTCCCCAGTATGTAAGACTCCACTGTGTCACATGGCACATCAGGCCAAAGCATGATTCTGTCCCTTACACATCAAGCTGTCTATGAGAGAGGGCCTTCTAACTTGATCACCAATTGCTGTCTCAAGTGTCGGCAAACCTTTTCCTGGCCTCTTGTTGCAGTACTTCACTTAGTACTGCTGCGCGTCTAGGCTACATGTAGGCCCAGAGAGGACTGCGATCTTATGGGTGGGCCTCCTCTTGGTAAGACATGGATCATATCTTTGCATATTGCATGCGCTTAAGCCAGAGGCTGCCTCATTAGATTATTCTAAGTGGTGCTTGTGGAGAAGGAAACATCAGATACAAGCTATGGGCGGATTGGTTTCTCTTTTTACATATCGTATACCGACACACGTACTGCACGCGCTCTCCTCTGCACTCCCCAGGAAATTGCATTTCTGATGAGGTTATCAAAGTTTCCTCTCTCTTGTCTCCCAACCTATCTTTCTCTCTCTCGCTTTCTCACTGTCTGTCAATTTCTATACTTTTTCTCCCTCTGCACACTCAGGTCTCGGCTGTCTAAATCTCCTGTTACTTGGAGCATTGAATCCCAGCTCAGCTGTGGGCCAACCACTTTCGCATGAAAAAAACAGGAAAGTACCTTGATAGAGAACACAGGATACCTTGTGTACAGTAGTAAATCATAAATATTTGTTCTTTAAAAATGGAGGGACTGACTCAGACAGGATTGATTTCCTGATATACTAAACGCAGATACACCCCCTTTCTAAGAGGCTCTTGATCAAAGTGTCCAGGGTGTTCTCTGCTCAGATTTTGCACCGCAATCCGTCGAACTTGGTTAGCGGTGGGCCTGTCAAGTTCTCTGTTCATCAGAACACAGACAGGGTCATGGCATGTACCATGCAAAGCCCGTGAGTTCTTTCACAGCATGTCAGACAGCTCACCTCACGGCTTTAGTGGCCTCCTGTGGCTTTCAGTAAAGCATCACCATCAAAGTGGGAGCAGAATAATTTGCCAAGGCACATAGTTTTGTGAAAGTAATTTTTGGACAGGAGCTACAGGGATGTTTTTAAAGAGACAGCACCCTCTCCTTTGCTATCCAAGCATTTAAACACCTGCTTGAACCTTGGTAAACATGGAGCGCTTCATTCAAAACTGTCACAGGGGGGATCTGATCAAAGAGATCTTGAAGAGGGTTTTCGTCTCTCCATGGCTGAAACGTAATTGGCTGACAGTTGGGATTATGTCACAGTGACCAAGCTATATCTCAGGGTGGGCCCAAGTTTCTGAGTTGACTCTTAATTTGATGGATTTTTGATGGTGTATTAAGTTGCATTTATTATTGCCAGGGGTAAGCTATTGCTTTTTGACTTATTATCTAGCGTGCTTCAGTAATTTCTCATTAGACTTCATTTATCACGTAATGTCAGAGTTAGTTATTCACCCTCAGATTACAAAAATTCACCCCAGAGCGTGTTACAAGACTGCATTCATAATGATGAGGACTCAGTAACGTTTATGTTTGTAAGCGAATGCTGTTCGGTCGAATATCACTGAACAAATATCAAGAGAAGGTACAACGATTGAGGCAGAATCTGTGTCAAGTTGCCGTTCTAAAGTGAATGTCACAGCTACATATCATCTGGCTAACAGCAATTGGTTAGTGCGTTCACATTAGGGTTTATCATTGTTACATAAACTGTTGGATTGGAGTGATACGGCACTGGTGAGAAAACAGGCAAGTCACCAACAAAGTAATTTGAGCCATAAATATTTATATCTGACGAATTTGTTGTGTTGTGGCAGTAATAGAGGGTGGGACTATTCTCTCCTGTTTAATTGGATCCTTTCCCCAAACCTTGCCATTTCCCACTGTCCCAGGACAGACCAGGGTGCGGGTTTGTAGCTTTACATTCACCTTAAATTAATTCAAATAGACATGTGGCCCAGAGGTTTACGAATTGGTGCTTAGGTGATGGTGAGTCCCTAAGGTTCTCAGTCTGGTTGTTACACAGTTTATGCGTATCATTCAGCAACTAGGAATTATCTGGCTTTAATCACCTTGAAGGGAGGAAAGTTGGTTTGGTAACATACAGTCAAAACAAAGGCACCCGCCTTACAATCAGAATAGCCATTTGCTAACCTTTCACTACCGTGAAATAAAAATTGATTTTCTGCTAATGATTTATGAGTAAGCTTTGGTGGATGTATTGGTTAACTTGGGGGTGGAGGATCAGGGGTGGCTAGGCCTGGCAGTGATCTAATACTCCACCCTAGACACTAACTCCCAAATGAGTCAGTCACCAAATAGAGCTATCACATCTGAGCTTGATATGTCCTGGTAGGATGTGTCTGTGTGTGGGAGTGCACAGTGTGGGGTCTAACACTTAACAAACATCACACCAAATCTTTATCTGGCCTTTTGAGTGTGTTTGATGTGTGATTGCATGACTGCCTGTCTTCAGTAGAATACACTAGAAGGAATGCCAAGCTATTGTTTGACAGAAGAGGTATAATGACTAGTCGTCTTTTTTAAACAGGCAGTGAGTCTCTTCATAGGGTGTGTGCATAAGTTTACCAGTTCCAGATGAAAAGTGTGTTACAGGGAGACAATCAAATCCAATTTATCAACTGACAATCTCAAAGCATACCTAATGTAAAACACAATCCACCTCCAAACAGTCCTGGTATGGCAAGCTGCTGACAAAGGAATGTTTCTTACCAGACTTTGAAATGCACTCTTCTTTTTACATGTAGGTAGATTACTTTGAAGCTCAATGCAAGCAAAGAAAATAGGTATTGAGTGTCTCACCAAGGAGAAACATAAGAGCAGGAGACAGAATTGAGTTATCCTACCCAACTAGTATTGGTGAGATCTTTACGTAATGTGATTATATAAAGTCTGCTTGCATGGTTGACATTTTCTTTGTGTTCATGAAAAGAGCTGGCTGTCGCCTTAAAAATGTTCTCTTTGCGGCAGAAAAAAATGTATCATTGACTCACGACTTTATCATAACCTATGACTCATGAACAGGATCCACTCGACCATTGGGCTGCTGTGGACAGGGCAACAACGTCATCCTTTCCACATTGTCACTGCCCGTCAGTATTTGAAATAGTACACATAAAATCTAAACATAACATCTCTTTAGCATGTCATGTCTGTCCCCAAAGACATCCATGTCCTACCCTGCAGCACACAGGAGCACACATGTCACACACTCAAACATTTCAAACACACACACACCCTTGTACATGTTAATAATTCACACAGATCCCCAGTCAGTGACTCATGTATTATAAAGAACAGAAAGGAACCAGGTGACAAGGTCAGGTTCCGTTGCAGTGAAACCTTCCTGTATTGTGTTTTGTTCTGCAGTCCAGGAGGGCTGTGAGTGAGAGCCATTTAAAATGGGTTAATGGCTGGGGGGGGGGGGGCTGGGCTCACACCCATCCCTGTCACATCATGCCACAGCACTGTTTATTCAACTATAGCTCTGAAGCAGTTGTGACAGGAGGCAGGGGGACATGATCGGGTGCTAGACTGACCAATCTCAGGAGATTGATGGATGCCATCTTTGGATTTTTTCATCCCTTGTTTTTAGCTGCTCTTCCTCTCTCTATTTTTCTCTCTGTCACGCATGTGTGAATACATCTTTCAGTCTCTGTCAATCAGCCTGCACACACATATCTGTTTGTCAACCTAATTTACGCACACACACTCACAAACCTACACCACACAATCTTTTCCTCTTTGGAATACATCACAGGACCCTTTCATGCATGTGCAGAGCCACAACAACACTGGAAACACATACACAGAGTACATACCTACACACAAACACACACACACACACACACACAAGACCTATTCACAGTCAGGATAAGAGCTTGGTTGTGTGATGCGGAAAGTGACGACCGTATCTTCAAGTCCGTGTACAGAGAGAGAGAGAGAGAGAGAGAGAGAGAGAGAGAGAGAGAGAGAGAGAGAGGGAGAGAAAACATCGGAAGGAAATTGAGAGCGAGGGTGAGAAACTATATTTCAACTTTCTATCTTTGTCAAACAAGTGGACTTGCGAGGTTAGTCAAAGGATCCTCGTTTGACCCACATTATACTATTCCAGGTTTCCATTTGCCATAACTATACAATTCCAAAACGGCCATTTTGGATGAAATAAGAAAAATGACGGCTTCATGTAGATAAGAGACACCTCACCCACCAAACCTTCCAGATTGGCCCCGGACCTGCCTGTCCACATGTCAACAGAAATATATGTGGTTCTATAAATAATCTTTAGCTAATGCTTTACCAAACAGCCCCAACCCCCTAACTCCAGCGACCAATTTCCTCCAGCATCGATTGGTGGTCAATTCCAGTCAGACGGCAGAAAGAGGCAACTCTTCTTCCTTATGGATTTTCATGTCACCTCAATGACTGACTGCAAATAGCCACTCGGCGGTCACGTCCCATTTTCATTTGTGACCTTTCTGAACACCCGCCCCTCATGCTGTAATTCCCGGGTGCTATTCTGCAGCTGTGTGCAGTCTGGCTTATTTGTTGTGAAACTGGGAAGTGTGTTTCGTTAACGGATTCAGGACAGCGTTGGGTAAATGCATTTAGCACCTGTCAATACCCTGAATGTGACTAAGGACTGAGGGGCGACATGTGGAGACCTCCTAGAGCCTCTGTGAGGGGCAATTGTGCATGAGGTGTTTGTGGGAGATAGAAAGACAGAATAACTGACAGACACAAGCACACCTTGCTCTGTAATTAAACAGTTTTTCATAGTGACAGGTCACCCTACAGCTCTCTGACATAGATCCTAATCAAGTCACTCAAAAACCTCTGTAGACAAATAGAATATTTAATATGTATTTGTTTGAGGGTCATAGTATGTATTTGTGTGTGTGTACTGTATGTTGTAAAAATGTGTGTGTGTGCAAATAGAGGTGACAGGCAAGGGTGCACAGATATTTTTGTGAGTGTTCGTGATAGTTTGTGCAGATGTTGTGAAATGCTCTAAAAAGTATGAAACAGCCAATCAAAGTCTCTAGTTGACAAAGAGGATCCCTACTGCAGTGATTTTGTTGATTTGAACGGTTCTTCTGTAGTTGCATTTGAGTAGCATAATCACGCCTGTGTCAACTTCACATCCAACTCCCCCTGCTCTGTTCCTGAAACCCCAGTAAGTCTTTCAGCTCACGGACTCCTCATAACTCCTCGTCTTACCTTCTTTATTCCTCCAAGAGGGTGGCTCAACCTGTCACCCTCTTTCTTCCTCTTTTCCCTCTCCTCTCTCACTCTGTTCATTCCAGGCCTCTCATAGATGACTCAATTCCCCTCTCTTATTTCCTCCCACGTCAGATATCCCTCCCTTGCCTCAATTTCATTTCCCCAGAGCCAGGATTGACAAGTCTGTCACGGATATAACTCTCTGCCTTAGCACGGATCTGTTTTTCTGTTCATTCAATGTGTCGTCAAATCAAAAGAGAGGTTCCTTTCCTCTGAGACTAGATTGTTTTCATACAATTCAAGATGGAAGACTCACATACAGAGTTGTTTCTCGTCTGACCTCGTAACGTCCTCTTAACCGTGAACTCGAGGCCCTAATTGCTGTTCTGTCACTCAACAGGAAAAAGTCCTGGCAAAAACCATTGTCTACTTTAACAAGTTGCCAAAATGAGTTCTCAACGTGGCATCTGAGCTTTTTGCCCGGAGCCACAGACACAGGAAGAGAATACATAGAGATCTGGAGTCAGTGTGTGTGCGTCCTCATCTGGACAAATCTTTACTCTTAAATTCACAGATGTGTGCAGTTCTGAGACTGCATAGTATGAGTATGTGTGTGTTTGCCTGCATGTATGTCTGTTACAGTATGTGTGTGTGCTGGCACAGCTGCGATGTACACGGATGACTTCAGCGCCTTTCGTATCAACCCATCCTCCAAGACAGGCTTCAACAGCTGTTCCTCCTGAAACAAATCATTACCAGCCCCAGCCCCTCCAAGGAGACACATCGAATCTCACACAGTCGTTTCATCAATTTGTTTTATGTCTTATGCAATTTGCTCAAATTTGGGGAAAAGAGAGATGCAAGAGTGAGCAAGGCTAGCGCTGCTAACCGTAGAAAAGCCACGTCCTCACCATGGGGAGAAAAAAAGGCACAACTTCTTGCAAGCACACTTTGCTCTTTGTGGGCTCTGATGAATATCAATGGAGAAAAAAAACATGCGTGGATGTTTGGCGAACACAGGCCGAGATGAATAGACTCTCTTAGTGAGGTTGTAGCATTTTCCATCTATCTGCTTAATGTGGGCTCCAATTGGCCTTGATGTACAGGAAGAGAGAGAAAAGCACAGACAAAAAGAATGAGATTGACAAAGACTGAGTGAGTCGAGAATTTCAGAATTCGTTTAGATTCAGATCCTGAGATGGAGGAGAAAAGGGGGGTTGGGTAGAGGAAAGGGGGAGAGCAATGAAAGAAATGTATGCAGCAAAAAGGATACATCACTGTCACAGCGTAATCACTATAGATACCTCCCTCACTGGGGTGTCGAAGTGACGGAGGCGCCTGTTAAAAATGCACAGGGTGAGTCCACTTCTGGAAGACAGAGGGCCTTAATCTTCCTCACATCACTTACCCGCATCTGTGCAGAAGATTGTGTGAGTACTGCAACCACACACATTATAGTCATACACACAAGACAGGATGGATTCTAGCCTGATGTGGGACCTGTTGCTTGAAGGTCAAAGGTTATCTTGAAGACATAACTATATATGAAATGAGGCTTCCGATTTGATCTTGTTGGGAGTGAAAGGATTTTAAAAGTATAATAAGTTATGATGTTGTCATGGTAAATCATATGTGGCAGGGACACAAAACATGTTTGCCATGAGGTAAACTGAACTATCAAATGTATTATGCCTTTGTGTTCCCTGGTTTCTGTAACAGAACAGTGTGGACATGTCCGACCGATTTTACTGTCTCTTGTCAGAGTTTTAAAACAGTCTTGTGAGACAACAGCTGATCCTGTAAGTTCTTCTTAACTCTCCTTTTGAGAGACCTAAAGGGGAGTTGAGGTGAAAAAAGGGACTACATGCTGGGCTTATCTTTCAAGGTACAGGTAAGACACTCGCCTGCTGCAGGCAAGACGCTCGCTTGCTCCACCGTAGGCCTCCCTCTGTCTTTGGGGAAAAGGCTTAGAGCATCGTTAAGCTTCCTAGCGCACGCTATCACTTTTTAAAGACTTTTCTTCATGCGGTACAGCTTGCACTCCAGGTGTTTTTAGGCATTGTTAGTCGGTTAAAGCATATTCAAGGTGAGAGAACATTATTCAAATCCATGGGTATTGTTCAAGAGTGAAAAAGTTGAAGTTAGTTAAAGGAGAGTTCTACTACACTTCTTCAATACTATGAGGAGTTTGTTTCCTCTCTTTATAAGAAGCCCTGGTTTTGTTCCACAGATACGCTATAGTGAGCGAGGTAGAGTGTCAGGTACATTCTGGTGGATTTTCTGAACTCTGGCCCGGCAAAGGTGAGAATATGAATAGTAAGATGCTCTATTCAATACTCCAAATTTCTCTATCCAGAACAAATACTGCCTTGTTTTATAATCCATACGAGCTAGCCCAAGTCATGCTCATCCAAGCTATCATTACAGGGATTATGCAGAGCGCTGTTTTAGGCCGTCTCTAATGCAAGAGTCGATGCAGATTTCTGTGATGGTGCCTTTGATATAATATTGCTGGATTTGATTTATTTGCCGAGTGTATAATGTCTTTTAAATAATAATAATTATGTGTCCATTCATGTGTCGGAAGGTATTTGATAAACACAAACAGTACACAGTCTGCAAACAACAATGACAATGATCGGTACACTCACTTAGTGAATTCCATTAGGCACAGATCTAGAGTTGTGACCATGCTCATGACAGGGTGAAGTAACAAGCAGGAAGACAAGCAGAACACAATTTATTACACAATTTATTTGTGATATGTTTCTTTGTAAGTCTAGGCCTGATGTCAGATTCCACACAATTAGTTTACGTTCAGTTCAATTCACTGGCGATCAGGGTAAGTGTCTAGGCAGTATAGTGTACAGTAAGAGAGTTGCTCTGCATTTAGAACAGATATCGATCTTCTGAGGCAGAAAGTATCAATGTCAATGAGATGGTGTGTGTGTGCGTGCTGGGGGGTGGGAGTTCTGCAGCATGTTGAGAGGGTTTAGCCATAGGTCTAATGTAAAGTTCACGGAAGCACACTTTCACTCTTCTTCGTCTGCCTTCTACCAGTAAATGGAATTGGGCAGCAAGATGTTCTGGTCTAGCCCTTAACATGTTTTAATGCATGACCAACACATGTGTTCCGATTAACATCTGTGACAGCCGATGGAGGACATATATTGCGTCTGGCTAGCAGTAGACCACTTTGAATAATGGATCTGCTTTTATTCAAATTTAAGGCCTCCTAAATGCTGCAAACTGAATAATTAAATATATATAGTTTGAAAAACAGCTTTAGCTGATGTTCAAAATAAATGGTCGAAGGCTTTAAAATCCCACAAGGGCAAAAGTATCTTGCAAATTCTTTGCATTTGGCATCATGCCATTCATTTTATTGAGTTCTCTACATGTAGCACGTTCAATACACCTCCTTCCCTGTTACAACTGTGTAATGGCTACAAACATCCTCCTGGCATGTACGAGTATATATTTGCATAATTGTTAATATACCTCACAGCACTGCATTCAAATTCTAATTTCTAAAAGCAAACAGTGAGTCGAGGGGAGGATTGGGAACTCCATTGGCAAACACGAGCAAGAGAGAAAATGGATATCATTTGCATAGATGTCTGGCAATGTCCAGTAGGGCCGAAAGGCACTGTGGCTCACTGGCCTACAAACAGCCATTTCTTAAAGAGTTTTTTCATTAGATGAGTCAAATACTGCTCAGTAAGGCCGAGTGGTTCCCTGACGTTCTTGCAGGTAGTTGTGTTTACTTGGTGTTTTAACATTGGGGTCAAAAGCTGATTACCTCCCCACCTTGCCTATTGTTTTCATCAGCATAAACATAATGGTGCGATAATGGTCAAAATGGACTCCCCTGGGGAGGGAAGGAAGGAAGGTGCTTCTGTTTTATATAGTCTGCTTCTTTGACTCTTTATAGTTCCTATTTGGTTGTTGCCATGGAGCCAGATTCAATTCTGTTACCAATTAGGCCCCTATCCTTTCCCAGTGTCTGCGTCTAGAAAGAAAAAAATTATAATGACATGGAGGAGACAAAAAAGAATTTTCTTTTCCCGCATTGGGTTAGCACCACGGCAAGTTAGGTTACATTTCCTCATATTTTGTAAAGACGTTCCAAGGACTTTCATTTACACTGTCTGCGGGAGATTAAAGTGTCTGTCTTTTGTTAAAGAACAGAGCAACATCTAGGGCCATAGATTCACTCTCTTGTATCATTATACATTGAGTATTTTGTGTTTCATGGCTCACATTGGGTACACGCGTGCGTGCAGGCGTGCTTGTGTGCGTGCCTGTTTGCATGCCCTTGCGTGTATAAAGGGCTTGGTTTAAAGCATCACAGCTAAACAACTTGTTTTGATAAGGCTTCAAAGGGATGAAATTCTCAGTTCTTTCCATAACCATTAGTCACGACACATTTGAAAATGAGGGTAATCCAAGTTCTGCAAACAGTGGTTGACAAATAGAAAGGACAGACAGAACCTTGCATCCTCAAATAGATAAGCGCAGAGACATTTAGAAATATTAACATGTTGCCTTAAATTGGCCTAATAATGACTCTCGGTTATGGTGGAGTCCAAAACTCTTGATTGAGTACGGCATAGAATGTTCATATTCCATCAAACAACACATTGTGTTTCCTCTCTAACAACTAAGATAAAATATATTCCATTTTAAGTGCATTAAAGCACATAATGAGGGCTGTACTGCGCATGTGTCAGATTTAACTGTGAATGATAATCCGAAGGCATTTCTATTACCCAACTCCATTAATGGAACACAGAGGCTGTCACCACGATAATCATACTGTATTTCTTTTTGTGGTGACAGGAGTAATGTGAACAGTTTTTCTTGATTGCCTTTGCAGTATTTCATCAGAATGGACATCTTGTGATAGTTTTCTTGGTACATTCAATTATATTTTGTTCTTGATGACTCATCATGTTAACACTGCAACCAAGTTGGTGGCAGAAATAACTGACATAATTCATAAAAGAAGTTGAACATTACTCCTCATGTGATGTTTCTGATTGACTGGCAGGTGGCATTCAACTCTCAGGACCTGTCTCGAGTTAGACAGGCAGGAAATGTACCTCCATTTGCCTTGACCATTAATTGTATAAAGCAGGACATGCAATCCCGTATTCTCTGAGTGAGGAATACAAGGTGTTGCATAAGAACTGGTTAAAATGTTTGAGTCTCACAGCGAATGTGTGAGACTTGGGAGCTCTGAATTAAATCAAGGGAAACGCATATTGTGTGACACATATTATTCCCAATGTACAGTATGATATTGTACACACGTTTCAGGCACATACATAAGCACAAATATAATGACATTAACATGCCCAAATTAATATGATTTAAATAAGCTCTGTTATTTAGTTACACACCGATGCCAAATACAAAACTGAATTCATGAGAAAACATATATATACTGCATTCATGAAAAACATTATATATATATACAGTATATATATATACATACAGTATATATATATATACTGTATATATATATGGGTGTTAACCTTTGTACAGTACTGTACAATGTCCCAATCCACAACTGCAGGAGTCTGATTGTAGAGATGCCAAAAGTCCCCCATCATATGAATCATCATCTCTCAATCACACTCTTGCCTCCCCCTTCTCTATATGCATTGGCGTTACCAGGTTTGGAGCTGAGACTATTGCTGATGTCTAAATGGTGAGACATCCATTGACTTGGCTCCTCTGGCAACCTTCCAGTCATTACGCAATCAGATGCAACGTTGTTTAAAGTTTTCAAATGTGGGGAGTAACATTGCTGAACATTGGCAGTAGATTACATGCAGAGATGTGTATTGAGTCCAATTATTTTCTTTGGTTTTGAGCTTGGAGCATATCTCAAGCAAAACTTGCCAGGTATGATTTAATTGCACTAACATTAACATTATATACCCACATTCAGAGGCAACCAAACTTGATATTCAAAGTAGGCATATTCCTGACGGCTTTGTGTTAAAATACACAACTGTTTTCTTGTAGTAGGGTTTTGGATTAAGTCATGTGTTTTGAATTGGTCAAGGTCTGGGGTTTTGATCAAATGTGCCCTCCATCACGCTACAAAGTGGAAAACAGACTAGCTTACATGCTGAGGGTGCTTGATCATTTCGTGATTTTTTCCTCAAAGTGGACTGGAGTTTATAAAAACCCCGCAGCCTTGGTCTTCCAGTAGGTTTTGTTAACTCTAACTAATGGCATATCACCGTTCAGACAGAGCAATAGTTTTGTTACACTACACTGACTGTCTCGACTGCAGATATGTGTGAAAACACATCTGTGATATAGTAAACCCAATCAATATACATTCATGTATACCACTAGGTTAAGGGATGTGTTTGTGGAAACACAAACCTTATTGCCACCCGTCACAGTGCTAACAGAGATGTCTAAGCAAAGGCTACATGAAGCCAAAGAGGCAGCGTGTGCCATCACAGTGCATTATCCTAGCAAGCTTAATAACATACGAGGCATACATGAAACCCTATTAATTATTAAGCCTTTATTTATCTATTTAGCAAAGTGCTGCCAGTCACATTGAAGCAGTATACATTATGCAGATTGGGCGCACTGCCGCTCATGGGGAACTAACGCAGTGCTGCAGAGTCAGCCGGCATGATATCTACACACGACGTTGTCATTTTCATTTGCAGCCCTGCATAGATGATGGCTTCTCCCTTGCTCCAACAATCTCCATTCAAGCATTGAGTCATCTTTTCCTTTTCCATGGATGTATTTGAACTTTTGGTTAAAAAAAGAAAATGCCAATTGTAAATTAGTAGTAAAAAATAACAAGTAAAAATTAAGCCAAGGCCTCCACACAATCATTCCTTCAGGTGGGTGGGTACAAGGGGAGCAAAGAAAAAGACAAATAGAGTTTGAGAAAAAGGAGACGAGTTAGGGTCGCTTGCAAATCATGAATGCAGAGGTCATTTAGAAAAGGTTAATAACATTTGGAAACAGCCACGGCACGTTATTAAAATTAATACAGCTATTCATATTCAAAAAGCCATGGTAAAGAAAATGACAGCAGAGATGCCCATTCAGGGAGCAGAGACACTGACAGGCGGTGGAGAAACACAGAAGACTCTTTTAATTCATTAAAATGAAAAGAACCTTTTCTTCAACTGGCCTCTTGGGGTGTGGCCCTTGCTAATTACACCTCAGGTGATAGAGGTTGGAAACTTGCCTATGGATGAACAAATTACAGTTATGCAACGAACCAGTGGCTTGGTATTGAATTTTCCTCACGGCACAGGAGGTCATCTTTTTTGTCAAGCTCATGGTTTTCAGGGATGCGCCTGTATCGATGTCCTCTTCACAGGCAGATTATTCATTTAGCATCAAGGACTGTGTGAGGCTGAAAAAACATAGAAGCATTTGAAGCATTTTTGTCCACAGACACCAGCACCGTTCTTTACTGTGAAACTGTTTAAACCAACGAAAGCTGGAGAAGTCAAGTTGAGCTTGTTGGCTGGGAGCCTGCTGGATCCAATTTTGCCTGATCGGTTTCACACCTCATTGTGTGACTTGGTATTGCATTTGTAGTCATGTTGATTTAAGATTCAAGAGGTGTCTGATTGGTTGTTCTACAGATGATAGGTGGGCAAAAAAGTAATTCTGTAGCGTTTAGATTCTTCGTCTCCTAAGGTTCTTCTTCCTCAGCCCTGGCTTGTTCTACTCCTCCTTTCTCACCTCTCCCTCATTCTCTCTGATTTACAATAGTCATGGTAGAGTTGGTAATATTCAAAACTATCATCAAATAACTGCAATTCCAGCATATTTGGTTAATATAAAAACACTGTTCAGTTTATCCCTCTTCCTTTAGATCTAGTGGAATGGTTTTAGTAGTTTTGTGACTATAGCTGTTTGGACAGACCAAACTCACAAATAATGTATCCACTAATTGAATTTGTGTGTCAAGCACAGGATTAAAAACGATCTTCCTGCATTTCCAACTGACAATTCTAAGCGCCCCAGAACAGAAAATGATTTCAGCCCCCATTTCACTGATTGAGGGATTTCACAGCTGTCCAGCAATTAAACGTTATCTGCTCTTGTATTACTCACCGAGCAACACATTACCAAATAGTGCCTCCTCAGCACTATTCACTCACTCATCTCCCACATGCAATTTACACACACCATCGATTCCCTCACATCCGTGTGAGTCACGAGCTGAGGCAGACAGGTGACCTCTTATGACTGATGGGAAAACAAGTGTCTGTGGGAAAATGTCCAGTATTTACATTCTGTGATGTGATATTTTCATGGTGTCATAAACACCCATGAGCCATGAATACATTCAAAACTTCAATCAGATTGCAGGATTTGTCCAAACTGTATTTGTAAACTATTTTACAGTGGCGGTGTTAGTGGTTACAAACATAAGTGTTTTCTGCTGGATTTATTATCAAGCATAACCACAGGAGAGGCAAAAACATTACATTTGGCCATGAGGCCCAAACACCGTAATTGAAGTTACTACAGCATGCATGTGTTTCTCTTCCAGACCCATAAACCGTTTCTGTGTCCTCTGAGTTGTTGGGTAATTTGTACGGGCCTTTTCCACTGCACTCATTGGAAAAAATGAATTCTGTCTCTTTCCATATTTATAAAACGTGTCCATGGAGGCTACAACAAAGCCATTATTTCTAACTATTCAGTCAACCCTACCACAAGAATTCAATAAAACACCACAGAAAAATTCATGTGGGGAATAATGGGAAAATATACATTTTTCAAACAGTCTTTCCTCATTGAAAATTTCAAAACCACTCTGGGGCAGGTGTTACTGTAGAACGAAGGGACTCTACAGCAGCAAAAGTCGGATCCTTCAGAGGGATGATTCTGAATGCAATATCAACAAACCTTTACTCTCTACACATCAAAGTGAAGAAAATATGTGAACAGGACTGCAGATCATTTGGGTTATGCAAAAATAAATACACCATGTCACCTTCCTAGCTATTCAATGCTGCTCCATGGAAACAATCAATTACCCGACAATGAGCTTTATGACATCCTATTGAGCGCTTTTTCACGATCCGTGAATGCTATACTTTTCCACTCGGACACCCGCTTTAATCAATGCCTTCTTCATGCCCACTCAGTCTGACTTGTTAGCCATTTTTCTTAATTAAGTCTGAACAGTCTATTCACAGCACCTCTGTAAGACTAGGATATTGATTAGATTATGTTGCTTTGCAAACCGGCGTTCAAAAGCTAGAAGTAAAAAGATCATGATCTCTCTGAAACCCGTGGATGTTTCTAGAATTCCCTTAAAATGGAAAAAGGACAGTCAAGTGTGTAGGGGAAAAACCTTTCAGGAAAGATTATGGGTAAAAAAATAAACATATACAGTAAGTGCTTTTTATTTGTTTAAACCTCCTCCTTCCTCAACTTAAATAGGTCAAAGTCATCAATATTTTATTGAGACCCCATTGTACAAGAAGCGTCAGAGAATTACTCAGGGTAACTGCGTATCAAGAACTGATTTGAACAGTTTAAATTAGTAATGGCATTTTTTACATTTTACATTAATTTTAATTAGCTGCGAATGGCAATTTATGCACATTATAATTAATGAATTCTTTTTAATCTTTGTTAGTTTGGAGGCAGAGACAATTTCTTTTTTACTCTGGTTTAAGTGTGGATAAGTTTCCATCTGCGACAAACCGTCAACAGTTGTTTTCTGCTTCTAGGATGTCCTAAGATGGAAATGTTGCCTGTGTTGTGTCACTTCATGAAACTGTGTGATAAGATGAGATCAGTCAGAAGGCTGGTCAGAAGGATGCACGATAATTGAAAATGGGTTACTTCATTCATTAACACGAGCTCGGATGATGTGGCCTCCCCCAACCGAGTAGTTCACATGAGTGAAACTTATTGTTTTCCATGTATTTTCATATATCACATAGACAAATATAGTGTGCAGAGAACGCTTCCTTTCATGGTCAGCATGGTCAGCATGTCGTAACCTACATAAGACCATACGAACTGGTTATTTACTGTCTCTTGGACCTGACCTCTCTATATTAGTACGTCTGAGAGCTTCACTAGGTTGACCTCTTGACCTTAGCTAGACTCCAGTCTCTCTTGTGCAAGAACTGTGCATATCAGCTGGTCCAAGACATTTTCTGTCAGTCCTTTTGTATGTCAGTTATGTTTGTTATTTTTCCTATGGTTAAGTGTCACATTAAAAGATAATAGCAGGTCTCTGAAGCCTCACACATTTGCCATGAGACTCACGCATTTCAACAATTTGTCACGCTCTGTAGCAACACTTTGCATTTCTCATGCTGAAAAGTAATGACATTGTCCTATAGTAGCCTATAGCTATACAATGAATTGATGCAGACAAACAGAGGTAAGTTTTCTGCTGAGTTGAGAGCTTTCTGGAGTTATACAGAGTTAGATGCCACCTATCAGCCAATCATAAACACCAGCAACCGCCACCTTCCTGGATTTTAGTACCCAAACGTTGACAGGTATAATCTCACACCAAACTTTTGATAAAACTTGAGAGCCCTGCAATAGGTATAAAGTACTGGTTTAAGATCATTACTTGCATGTATGACTTTGATACTTGTTTTAAATTTGACCATAAAACTCTCAAGTCTGTAAGTCAAGGCTTTCTAACAGGATGACTTTGAAGCCATCCACAGCAACACTTCACTCCTGAGTGATCGTGAGATAGGATAGCACGATAAAAAGCCTCCCATTTCCTTCAAAGTCCCACTTCTAAAAACACAGCAGGTACTAGCGTCTTCAGAGAATATTTACTGGGCTTCGTATCCTTGCTTTAGATTTGCGACTTCACAAACAGACGCATCAAAACACTTCGCCATGAATCACGCCACACGGATGAAGAAGCAATTTTCCTTTACTTCCTACACCACCTCCCTTCACCCTTCCTACGATCGCTTCCCATGAGAGATGTGCCACAGTCCCCAGTGTCTTATTACCTATGTTCCCTGGGGTGCTGCTGTGGCCTGCTGGGATTAGAAGTGCAAGATGGTGCTGATGAGGGCAGGAGAGCTCCCAGACACAGCCAACTGATGGAATGCAGAGCAATCTTGTGAGGAAGCTTATGAGCAATTTGTATATTTACTGCAACAAGCAGGCTCTTTACCAACACTATCTTTGACCTACAGCATACAGACGCACTTCCCCAGTCACTTCCCCCAATGTCATCTCAGCAGTATGCACAGTGCCTGGGCCTCCTAACAAGGCTTATTAGAGCCCTGTTAGCTCTGGGCTTCAGAGGTGATCTAGAGGAGGACGCAAGGGACTGGAGCCCAGCCAAGCAATGGCCTCTACATTATAATGTTGTAAGCACAAAGTAAGGTCAAGCCCAAGCGTAAGTGGGCCAAGAGAGCCGTCTGGCCCCTGCTGATTGGGGAGGTTAACTGGTATTAACAGTGGGGGCCCCCTCAGGGGAGGGTGGCTGCCCTGCTCTCCAGGCATGTGGGGAGAAAAATGAGGTAGTCTGTTAGGGGTGTGGGGTATTGGATTAGCTGAACTGGAGAGGTCATTTGGGGAGTGTACATCTTGGAGGTGGGATTGAAAAGGGTGTGTGTGCTGGGGTGTTTAAGCAAGTGACGGACTGACTAACTGGATGACAGAGTCAGAGAAAGAGAGAGGATGAGGGAGTGAGGTTGAGTGTTTATGTGTGGAAATGTTGATAAAACTATTGTGGCTAGACGTGGCCGTTCCAGGCAGGTCAGCACTATTTCTTCCAAGGCGGTGGTAATAAACAGGTAGAGTTGTTATCATCCCAGTGATAAACCTAGGACAGGGGCAATACATCACCACTGAAACATCATTAAGAAAACTCCAGTTTTGAGTGGAGTGTATGTGCTTGTATGTATGATCTGTATGTCTGTGTGTGTGTGTCTGTGAACATTATTGGTGTGTGTGCATGCTTGCAAGGGGGCCTGGACCTTCCAGTGCAACCCAGGCCACCTACCACCTTTACATGATTTTCTGTCGCATAGTCTGCTCTCACTGTTGCAGTCGTACACCGTTGCAGCTGCTGTGTTTGATGGAGTTAACAAATGTTAGCCTCATCCATCCCAACACTTCCAGTCTCCCTGTGGTGAATATCACAAATGCACCAATGCTAATTTGCCTTTACGTTCCTGTGCGATGAACAAGTTTTAGTGTGTGCTGTACTGTATAACAGGAGGATAGCAGGACCTTGCAGGTTAGTTGAATGGATCATCTTGAATTGGCGTTGTATGTTCTAATCTCGCATAAATCCTTTCTCTGTGTCATATCTCACTGTCTTTTTGTGCTCCTTTCTCTTCCTTGTCATCTCTCCCTGTTCCCTTCCTTCTTCTCCACTCTCACACCTCTTCTCTGCACCTCCATCTCCCTCCATCTCTCCCAATCACCTTCCCCGTCTGAGAAGAAGAGGAGGTTGATGAAGAGGAGGATGAGAGGGAGAGAGGTGCTGTGCTACTGTGACTAATCTGTGCGCCCTGCCCACAGAGGGCACTCCCTCTCTCTTCCTCCTTTCCTCTCTTTCACTCCCTCTCCCTTCTCCCCTCTGTCTTCCGTCCTTTCTCTTCCTACCTCTCTCCCTCTTTCATTTGCTCTCTCTCTGTCACGCTCTCTCTTTTCTCTCCTTCTCTCTCAGTGCTGAGTGCCCTCTCCCATGGAGGACAGACACGTGTGATTGATTGGGCCAAGGGAAAACTTTGTCAGGTCGGCCATCATGACTCTAACCTTTTTCTCTGATAATAAATTCTCTCCACCTATGAGAGAGGAGGAGAGGAGGATGACTTGGAAAGTGGGAGAGAAGGAGAGGAGAGCGGGGGATAAGGAGAAGAGCAGGAGATGGTACGAGAGGATAGGGGTATGCCATATAGTGCGATTATATAGCTGTGATTAACACATGCTAGCCAGGTTGCACTGTATCTATGGCTGCCTTCAGTAATCTGAGTGTGCTGGTTACCTTGTGGTGTGCATATGTGTGCAAAAAAAACGAACATATGTGTGCACTAATTCGTATGGTGTTCAACCAACCGTCCCAAATCAGCTCCATCCCTAAGTCTAGTATACATATAAGATGAGGCTCAGGGTAAGAGAATGAGGGAATTACTTTTATTGGCAAAGTGTCGTGACAAATTGATTTTCTCAATTAAAGCCCAGACAATGGATAAGAAGTAGCAGGTCGGCTGTTGCTCCGACTAAATGGGCCATTTTCTCTTTCCTTCACAGATCAATGGCACCAAGTCATTTAGAGTCACTAGGTGGCCCCTCGAACACAAGCCTCTGGACCAGCCTTGTGTTCAGTCAGTGTCTCTCTCCCCTTCCCTCTTTTTTCTTATCTTTCTTTCCCTCTTTCTGTCTCCCTCTCCTTCCTATCTGCCCTTATCTTTCTCTCCCCTCTATTTCTCTCTGTCTTTGTGAAATCATAGTCAGTCACCCATTTAAAAGGCTCCAAGCGACCATTGTCATTGGTGCATTAGGCTGAATGGTTTAGTCAGGTTTCTGGACATACGTGGCACACAGACAGACAGATACACACACACACGTACGCACACACACCAAAAATGTTAATTAATTACAGGGAATCTAATTTTGTTATAGAATGATGTGCTAAATTATGAATATTAGAGTAATTCATCTGTTTGAAGGGGTGGTAGTTTTTTTTATTAATTAGGGCTTTGGTTAAATTTATGCCACTCTGGTACCATTAAGCTCCCTGTGAGAGCTCAAACGCACAAGGGATTTCAAATGTGCTGGACTTAGAAACCTTAAGGCTATGGACACATACTCATATTATATACAGCAAGATATTTCTGTGTATGATTTTATCTTTGTTCAGTCAGTGAGCATTAAAACCCAACATTTCTGCTTATTGTAATTACAAGCATACACATGCATGCAACCAAACACACTCCTTAACATCACTATTTATTGGACTGTTGACAGTTCAGCAAGGTTCTCACCACTATGGGGACATATCTAAACTAAGTAGCAGTAGACACCCTGTCACTGAATGGTAATGCAACATTCTGCACCATTATGTGACGCACAATCACACTGTATCTTCTTTAACAGGTATGACGAGAGCCTACATGAGACCCATGAGACATAGCTATTTGCCTATGAGCCTCTTATTCAAGTGTATGACGTTGCCATCTATCAGCTCCAGGAGTCCAACTCCCATCCGTATAGAGCTGGGATTGTTTCAATTTCCTGTTGGAAAACAGGATATTACTACTACTACCAGTACTACATAACAATGCAAATGTACAGGACCTTTGTACAAAAGCACAAAGGAACTACAGACACCTCTCAAGACGTGTTTGGGAAATCACACATGACAGAGGCTGTCAGAGTGGCTAGAGCAGCAGAGAGAGCGATTGGATTAGAATGTCATTGAGTTGTGCTGCAGTTCTTTCACTCAGTTTAAGAATGGAGATGGCGTTACCACAAGTCTCTTAGTAAGAACAAGTAAAAAACATCCCTCTGGAAATGCAATTAAGGTATTTCGCTTCTAAAATAAGTTATACAATTATTAAATGAATTATATATCTAAAGGAAGATGAGAATGGGAGTTCAATAAAGGGATTGTGATTGAATTGACTGTCAGTAGATAAACTTGTGTTCTTTTTGCCTTCTGTCTTTCCCTCACCTTATCTAGTTCAATAAAAGTTTCCATGTTCACCATCAGAGCTTTCCCCACTGTGTCGCCTGGCTCTTGTATGTTCCTTTGCAATCACCTCTCCAGGATGACCATGCTGCAAAATGAGGGTGAGATGTGTAACGTGTGAGTCAGCGGTGCACGGTCAAACATTTGGAGGTGACAGGGGACTTCGACGACAAGGTTAGCTAACTTTTGCAATTGAGGGTGACTCTACAGAAAGGTGAGCCACAGTGCAATGAGGAAGCTTTTAGCAAAGTTGTGTCACACCTGAAGTGTTCTCTGAGGAACATGTTCCCCTTTTCCTCTTGTTTGTTCCTCTTTGTTACCAACTGCATCTGGAATTACAGATGCTTTGGCACCTTGATATCTACATCTACGTTTTCTTCTCTACGTAGTTGTTGAACTATGATGAAAAGTGAATTTGAATATAATGTAGAATCGACTAGTTGGAAAGACACAGCATGTGGTCAAAGCATAGTACACCAGGTTTTGGACAGAATAGATGCTAGTTAGTTTTCTTTTAAAACCATATTTAAGTAACCTGGTGTTCCTCTCAGCGCAGGTGGAAAAGTAATTCATGTTCTCCTGTTAGCCGCCAGAGGAAAGATGCTTGTTTACTCTCCACAGACCATAGAAATAACTTGAAAAGGCTGCGAGCTGGCAAGACAGCTGTTGTTGTGTTTATATGAGGGGAGCTTGCTTTCTCAAAACAAATCCTCCATTTGGCCCCTTAATTGTGGGAAGTTGACATCACAGAGTTATGGTAGGGTCAAGCCAGGTCCTCAAAGTCTCAACGTGTGTGTTCAATGAGCTGACACACTACAAGACTCTTAAAAAAGTTACAGTGCCATAACTTCACCCCCCCCCCACCCCCCGACACACACCACATACACACACACACGCACATACATACTATTGATAGTGTTAAAAACGAGTGGCCCCCGGCACCTGGCTGAACTGACCTGAGACAGCTTCAGAACAAATGACGAAGGGGGCTTTGCTCGGCCCTTTAACAGGGGCAGGGGAGGGTGAGCAAGATGGATACTACCTCTGGAGGCGCCTGGGACTTCCTTAATGTAACACTGTCCTACTGACATCTGCTTAAAGATGACAGAGAGCGAGTACTGTCTGTGTGTGTGCGTGTGTGTGTGTGCACGTGTGCGTGTGTGGTGTGTGAAAGAGAGAGTGAAAATAAAAGAAAGGACAGAGAGAGTGTAAGAGTATGAGAGACAGAAAGGAATACTGAGAGACGTTTAAGAATAGGAACTCCAAATCTCTTGCATCGTGCCTGAGCCATAGCTGACAGCCTGATTAAATCCTTTTCATAATTGGTGTCCTTTATTTCCACTTGGTTTGGCAGGACAAACGTGATTCTCTTCTGCGTGGCGTTCTCCACTGATGAATGGCACGATGCAGTATTGTTAAGATGACGTGTGTGTGTAAATGTGCGTGTTTGTGTGGATTTGTGTGTGTCTGTGTGTATGGGGAACAGTGGGCAGACCTGCATGTAGAAGGGTGCTAAAGAGAGGGAGGGTGGAGAGGAGGGGAGAGGTGCCTGGTACTGGATGTGAGAAATTGCATTGTCAGTGCTGTCAGTCAGATGACTTCATGTAGATGGATAATGGAATCTCCCTTCCAGAGCTGATGGAGGGCTGAGGACTAACAAGACAGAAAAAAAGTGTTCTATAGCTGCAGTAAATTAGCTAAATCACAGCTAGGTGTACTGTAATATCTAAACACTATAATAGCTTTTTTAATATTGTCATATTTATCTGCTGGTTCCAATTTTAAATCAGTTATCAGGTTTTGTTTTAGGGTTTAGGGGGTAGGGGGAGTGGGGTGGGCGAAGGGGGGGTGTTTATTAAAGAACAACATTGCTGGCTTAATTTGCATATGGTTCAAGTTGCATCTGTTCTCAAATAAAGTAGACAGGATTTAAGATAAGAATGATGACAGAAAGCGAACTGGAGGAAGAGTGATAGAACAAGAGAGTTGACTATGGGAAGTCAACAGGTAACTGACACACTAAAGTAGAGGCATACCGTGGCGAAATGTGATATTGATTAAAATCCTCTTCATGATGCCACAGTCAACTGAAGTACGGAGACATGGAGTTATGGTCAAAGAATATTAAATTCACCAGAGGCAGGTCTATTAGCTGATGATATTTTCCCAAGCGATATCCAATGTGTGTAAGTGTGTTCTCTGTCATACAGTCCTATCAATTTGGTGTAAAAAAAATCCCTAAGTATGCCAATTAAAAACATTTTGTAGCTCTTGGGATGCACTGGGGGATCTATCCTCCCCAACAATCCTCAGGTCTGACCAAGAGAGGACACTGAGGAAGCAGACCACTGCAGCTACAAACCCCACGCTCTGCCACCCCATGGTCTACACTGGAATTCCAGCTACAGCTGTCCAAGCTACTGCACAATTTGTAATTGGAAGCACCTCCTCCGCAACAATTCTTTTGGTTTCCAACTACAAACACAACCTTCGGCCCTGCAGATGCCTTCCCGATCTGAGAAGCACTCTGCCTTCTCTCTGGTGCCTCAGTCCATATCAGCATTCAGGGAGAGTTACTTGGGTGGAGGCGTTTTCCAGAAACCACTTGAGAAGGGGGACGGGGGAGGGGGGGAGTTGCACGGATGACGGCCTGCAGTGGAGCTCCCCTGGGCGTCTCGTCGAGCGAAAGAGGAGCTAATTTTTCATAATCAGTGACTGTTCCACCGATGTCAGAGCTTAAGTAATCATAAACCAAGGGACGGGAGGAGGAGGAGGAGGAGGCGAAGGACAGGGTGGGGGCACTTTGAAGTTTGTCTGGTCGAGTGAAATGGACAGAGAAGGATAGGGGTGAAAGAAAGACAGAGATGAGGTGGGAGGGAGAGGGATGGAGAGATCGAGGGAGGAGGGAGAGAAAGAAGAGTGAGAACTAGGGAGGGAGAGATGAGTGAAAGAAAGATAGGTAATTGTATAAGGAGTGCAGCAAGGGTGGAGGGGTTAGTAATTAAATGTGAAGAGGTGGGAGGGGGGAGCAGTACCTGCCAGCCTTGTTGTTGCCTCTGCAGCGTTGGTCAATTAAAGCGGTGGTCGCGCCTGACTGAGGCAGGGAGGCAAGGGAGTGGATAGGCAGGCCAGTGCGCTCTCAAGAGCCAGCGTGAGAGATGCAAAAGCTCTGTCTGTGATTGGTGGGTTGTGGTCACCCATGGATAACCTGATGGGTCTCTCAGAGAAATGCAGATGAGAGAGAGAGAGAGAGAGAGAGGGAAGGAGAGTGGAAGAGGGAGGGAGGGAAATGGAAAGCACAGAGCTGCTCCTCCCTCTTCTCATTTTTTTTATGCTTAAGGAATCATTTGTACTCTCCATCTTTCTTCCTTTCTCATATTTGTTACCTCTATTCCCTTTTCCTCATACCTGTCAATCTCTGCCACTGCTCCGCTTTTGTTCAGCCCGCTTCTATTTGCATTGTCCATATCCAAATACAAACAGGTAACATGACGCTAGGGCTAACATTTTACTACTCATATATCCAAGCCTAAAATTCTGGCCAACAATCGACTTGACATCAATTCAAACACTTCCCCTGTACAGTATAAATGTGTTTGGCAAGTATTGCTAGAAGTAATGGGAACAGAATATATGAATATGTATTTGAATACATTTTCAAAATACCATTCCAGCTTTATCCATTTGTAGTGAGCAAAAAAGACAACAGGGAGCTGGTGAAGTTTAAAAAAGCCCTTCGACTGGAAAATGATAAAGTATCTGTTTAGTCCAGTCCAGGGTGTTAATCCCATGTCTTTCCTTGCTAATGAGTTCCAGACATGCTAATTTTCTAATGGTCCTGAGGCAGGGGACGGCCAGAGTTAGAATGCTAATAAAACACATCTCTGGGTTGGCCTCTCTCTGGGCCTTAACAGGAGAAGGCCCGTTTTTAAATAGAACAAACCCAATCCACCCTTTAGTGGTCTTTGTGAGTCTTAAGGATACACTTCTGCCACTGGAAGATATGCTAGCTGTCCAATTAAGCAGGGATGAGCAGTACTGCACACAGAATTGCTGCACTGTACTGTACTAATGACTACATCCACACAACCCTTACACACACACACATAGTAATATTCTATATGCTCGATGAAAGAATTGCAGTCCTGGCCGTGTCAAAAGTACTGGGCTACTACACACACACACACACACACACACACACAGAGTGGAAGTAGAAGGTGGTAAGTGAGGGTGTCTGTGTTGCTAAACACTGGCTATAATAGAGGCCATGGATCAGCTGGCAGCACCCCCACCGCACCTCCTCTCCCGTCCTCTGACTCGCCACGGAGTTGCATTCCATCAGCCCGTTATCTGGGATTTTTTATTTGCCTTTATCGAGCATGGCGGAGGGCAGCCGCTCTGCGTTTAACAACGTCAGGCTGATGTCATTTCACACAATGCTACTTGGTCATGTAAGCTGACAACTCTTATATCCCCTCGCGTCCTTGCCTGGGTGCTGGGGGGCAGGCACGGGATTGTAGGCCGGACCCATGTTAGAAATGAGGAGCCGCGCAGAGAGGGGAAAATAACTGGTAATTTCAAGCTCGGTGCAACCTTTGGAGGATGGGGGGGGGGGCAAGTGTGGATAGAAGAGGCAGACGAAATTGCTTTAAAAAAAAGTACCTTAGGGTAGTGGTGGCAGTGGGGTGGAGGAGGGTTGGGGATGAGACAAGGCCACCATTTTAAGGTTGGATAAGAGATTACATGAATCGCCCTGCTGGCTTTAAACGTTGTATAGTGGCGTGCTGCACCCTGGTGCGCCCTACCACTATATACTGTACAATCAGTTGCTGAGGTGTAGGGAGAAGAGGGGGTGGGATGTGAGACACAGCTTTTTAATTAACCCCAGGCCACATTTCTCTCTCTTTCTCTCTCTCTCTCTCTCTCTCTCTCTCTCTCTCTCTCTCTCTCTCTCTCTCTCTCTCTCTCTCTGGGCTGGCATGATCTCATAGGGAGATTGATGGCATGTGAAAGTGACAAGATAGGAAGGTTAGGTTGGAGTAGGGGTGACCATAGAAGATCCTTTAAGTTTAGAGGGGCAGCCATGACCACCTACCCGTATAATGGAAGGAGAAGGCCAAGTCCCTAACCATCGCCCCATCATGATGGACGTCAGGGGAGGCGTCATCGCAACACAGTTCCGGTCAGTGGTTGGCGGGATGCCATCTGTTTACAGAAATATGGTTACTCAAAAAAAGCATGGCCTTTATGCCTCATATTCTCAATTTGCAATTCAATTCAGTCCCCACTGGAAGTGTGCAAAGGAGATCTTTCTCTCTGCAGAATGCCATGGCCACCATGTGTTAATAAAGCTAATAGTTCTGGATTCTTCGAGCTTGTTTTTGTCACGCATACCGCCCAACACAAGTGGCACAAATGGTTTAATTTGAGACCTGCAGGTAAAGCCGGATTACAACCATTTTTGTCAATTAAACGATAAGGACCAAAAGCATGTTGAGGGAAATTCCAATTTGATCTCTTTGATTGTCTGCATTTGTTGACTGGTAGCGGTGGAGGTGAGAAAGGGCCTGGTACTTTCAGCTAGATGGAAAGCATGTGATTGAAAGCATATTGCTTTTACATTTGTGAAATCAATTCAGAACACACAAATGTTTCACAGCTCTATAATGAAAATACTGAGAGTCTGGAAACTAAACAAAGTACACAGAGTTTTTCAAATCAACAAACAAAAACGGTTGTACTGTACGAGATCTGCTGAAAGGATACAGCGTAAATTGATCCATGAATCAAAAACTGAAAAACGACCTTAACTTGGATGCACATTACAGGATCGTGAGTAATATATTTAAACTCACTTTTTAGGCCTACCCTACAGGCATCTTTTGCACGAGTATGAACCGCATTATCAATATCAACACTGTACACACGCTGGCCTAAGAAATATGTGGAGAACACAGAACCCAGAGGCACATTATAGAAGCCAGATAGTAAATAGGGATTCCTTGCATTAACATCTGTTCCCTTCACACTCCCTGCAATTACTGATGTCCCCGAGAGGAAGCTGTGATCAGCAGAGAGCCATCCCAGTCCTGCTGCACTGGCACAGCCAGAGGCAGGCATCGGTGGCAGCTGGCACCACAGCAAACACACCTAGTGGGTGATTGCACTTTCTGGCGACAAAGTAAGACGGATGGAAGGATGTTTGGATGAACGGAGAGAGGGGAAGATGGATGCGTATACATACGGTGGCTTCAGAAAGTGTTCACGTCCTGTCCATTTTTACATACTTTAATATGTTGTGGTTTAATTGGATACAATTGGCATTTTTACATTGATCCACACTCAATTTCTGAAACAGGTTTTAGGATATTTTTAAGAATTTAAGAAATCAAAATCTTGCAGCTCTTCTTTACAAGTTGTATTCAGGTGTGTAGCTGAAGCTCTACACAATGTTGTCAGATGGATTCTGTGTCTTTGACTTATCATTAAGATGTGTGTAGAATTTATCTGCAGTCAACCTGTGGCAAATTGTATCCACATAGTCATTAAATCCAAGGAAGTCTCTGTAGACAATTGTGGCGAGTCATGGATCAGGCCGAGGGTATGAAATAATTTCTGAGGCTTTCATTGTTTACAATTAGCAAAAAAGTCTACATAATTAAATTAACTCATTAGGGGGAATTGAGCGTACATTAATAGAAAAATGTTTACGTTTTTTCCAATTACAATGAAAAATTCAGCACAATAAGATGTACAGTGTACTGTAAGATAAAAGGTGTTGTACTTTCTGAAGCCACTGTATATTTAAGTATGTAAACATTACTTACATGAAGGTATACCTTTGTAGACACACTTGATACTATAGTCATGAACCAAACAGCTATAGTAAAGCCTTATAGGTGTTTATGTATGTGTCCCAGGGGATCTGGAGGTGCCAGTCTTGGCTGTCGAAAAATCTAGATCACTCAGGGTGACACTGGAGCAAACATTTCTGCATCACCGTCTGCAGCTCCTTCCCTCTCCTTTCTCACCTCCCTTCCAGTCTCTCTCCCACTCTCTTCCCCCTTCCCACCTCCCTTCCAGTCTCTCTCCCCCTTCCCTCTCCCTTGTTACCTCCCTTCCAGTCTCTCTCACTCCCCTTCCCCCTTCCTACCTCCCTTCCAGTCTCTCTCACTCTCAATGCCCCTTCCTATCTCCCTTCCAGTCTCTCACTCTCCCTGCCCCTTCCTACCTCCCTTCCAGTCTCTCTCACTCTCCCTGCCCCTTCCTACCTCCCTTCCAGTCTCTTTCACTCTCCCTGCCCCTTGTCCATCCATTTCTTTCTCTCTGGCTTTTTTTTCTTTTTAATTTTCTGTGTCAATGGTCTGGATTTGCAATGTCATTAAGCAACTGGAAAAACAGACACTAAAGAGAGGGAGAAAGTGAGGAAGAGAGATATAGAGAGCGTGACAGACAGAGTAGAAAACACTGACAAAGAATCACAGTCATACAAGAAATGCTCAGTCATGGGCCGCGCAGCGCAACGAGGGGCTGTCGCCAGGTGAAACAATTTACCAAGCATCCGGCACAAAGCATTCATGTTGGGTCATTTTAGGATGTGATCCGATGATAGGTCCATTTCTGCAGTAGTATCACCTTCTGTTAAGGGACAGCAGCAGTCCTGAAAGCATGTCTGTGTCCATGTGACACAGTTGCCTGGTCTGTGGACTGTGTAATGTTGTACATTATGTAATAACATGTAATAGAAGTCTGAAGGAAATGTCATCAATCATGCATTAGACTGGGAGAGAAACACGCTAAATACACGGTTGTAAATTATCAACCTAATCCACCTTGCTTCTTATTTTTTTGTCTGCCTTTTTCATTTCTTTACATAAAATTGAGAAATAAAAACATTCCTAAAAATGTAATTTAGGAAAAAAGAAAACGAATTATGTTAATTCCTATTACACTAGACCCTGGGGGACAATTCTGCGCAAGTTACTTGCTCGTGGCAATATCGTGATGCAAATTAGAATTTGCATACAATCAAGTTAGCTAAATTAAAATATATATTTTTTCTATATCCAGATGAATATTAGGAAATATAACTAATGGAAAGTGACAGGATGGAAATAAAATAAAGTAAAACTCCCTCTAGAGCTAGTGGATATGAACACTGCCAGGTGTCTTGTGTTTAAATTGATGTACGTTAGCAAACTCTTTAGCATTCTTGCGAGTGTGAATGTTTAGTGTTTCTCTTTGACGAAGCAACACATTTTTACCCTTGTGATTTGTCACATGCAAATGGGGAGAAGCAGCCTTATCTAAAGAGCAGAGCACCTTCATTGTTCATACTCTAACCATGTGGGAGCTGTTGTTTTAGTAATCTGCCGTTCCATACCTGCTTTCAGTATGTTGGAAACATGGTTTAATGCTGAAGCATTAATGAATCAGGATTAGTATATCTCCTTCCCTCCCATCATTTCATGAACAAATCCCCTGTGATTTCAGTCAGAGAACTGTTTCCTTGATGCTATTGCTCTCTCCATACCTCCCCTCCTCCCTTCTTCCCTCTCTCTCTCTTCATCTTGTGCTCCAGTTCTGTCTCTGCATTGATTTCCCCCCCCCCCCCCGACCACCCCGCTTCCCTCCCACCCTCCCCACCACCCCCCACCCCCACCTACCCCCTTCCTCCTTTACCCTTCCCGCCCTCACCTTCCCTTCCACCCCCCTCACCCCATCCACCCCCCTTCCTCCTTCTATGATTCTTAGGGGCTCTCTCTTTAGGGAGTCATCGTAGACGTCTATGATTCTTAGGGAGCTCTCTCTTTAGGGAGTCATGGTAGGCTTCTATGATCCTGATGGAGCTCTCTCTTTAGGGAGTCATGGTATGCTTCTATGATCCTGAGGGGCTCTCTCTTTAGGGAGTCATCGTAGGCTTCTATGATCCTGAGGGAGCTCTTTCTCAAGGGAGTCATGGTATGCTTCTATGATCCTGAGGGGCTCTCTCTTTAGGGAGTCATCGTAGACTTCTATGATTCTTAGGGGGCTCTCTCTTTAGGGAGTCATCGTAGACGTCTATGATTCTTAGGGGGCTCTCTCTTTAGGGAGTCATGGTAGGCTTCTATGATCCTGAGGGGCTCTCTCTTTAGGGAGTCATCGTAGGCTTCTATGATCCTGAGGGAGCTCTTTCTCAAGGGAGTCATGGTAGGCTTCAATGGTAGGGGCTCTCTGTTTGAGTTGGCGCAAACCCAACCATGCTTTATGTAATTCAGTGGAATGGAGTGGCTTTCCATAATGCTCCTCTGAATGTTTGCTTTTCAGGAGTCTTTTAAATGCTTTATTTTTCATAGGTAATGAGGAGCCATCTTGGCGATGTTGGGAAATTGTAGTACCAATATTGATTCAGTCCTTGAATTCGTGAATATTGATCCCTTCGGTGAAGACTGAAGCAGCATGTGAAATACTGAGGCAATATGCTTGGTACTCTCTTTGCACTCCCAAAGCCTACTTCTATTCTACACCTGGACCAAACTGGCCACCGATTTAGAATGCTACACAGTATCGACCAATCCCATTCGCAGGAGCGATTGGCCTTGAACATGGTCGGAATGTGTAACTGGACCCGCTTGTCTGATTTGATTGAGCTCAAAGTTGGTGATCACAGCTATTAGGCCAAACATTAGCCCTATTGCAAGCTTTTAAACAATGGGAAGGCTGCACTAACAACAACAGCTTCTCTGTCTTTACATTTGGTCAATCATTGTTAAATCACAAGACCTTGAAATTCGTGCCAAACCTTGCCTAAATGAAGCATCATTAGACGAATGAGGAGGTGTGTGTGTGTGCTGATCAAGATGCTTGTCTCCAAACACTGGGGTCAGCTGAGTGGCAGTCTGTCATGACTCTGACCTTTGTGTCACAGTTGTGTTGTCTTCAGGCTCCATCGAAAAGTTAATTGAGAAAGCTAATTGACCTTGGTCATGTCACTTACCATTAAATTCTTTGGACATAAAGAAACACTGTTACACAACATCGTGAAGTTATAAATATGTCCAGAGCATTATTGAAGCGTTCAAGCAAGTTTCCTTTTTCTTTTCTTTTTTAATTACTTAATGAAAATTTTTTAATCAAAAAACACTTTGCTTTGGCCAAAAAATGCCAATAAATTTGGCAACCATTGACATGGTCTCACCTGAATGACTATAAACATAAACAAACCAAGACAAACCTTCTAATGAATAATGCATATGTAGAAAGTGCCTGGCAAATGCAAATGACTTCTGAGGACATCAGAATGTTAAATATAGGTTTGTTTTGTAATATCTGGAAAAATGACTGAATGTACAAAAGCAGTGAAAGATTTTAATATGATTATGAGAAAGAATTTGTTGAAGGGATGTATCCCCATCTAAAGTAAATAGGTCCCTCGTTTTTGAGATTTTATTTACACACAGCCTTGCCTCACATCTTAGTGTGAAGGGGAGCTAGGGGATGCAGAGTGAAGTGTTTACCATTGTTTGTTTAGTTCAGTTCTGTGACTTAATTGCTCCGTTTGTTAATGAGCTATTTATCCCTTCACCCCTAGTATTACTAACATAACCATGTAATTAAGTCTGGCTTTGACTAAGTATAATGGTTGTATTCAGACCTCTTCCTTCCATTTTGATTGAAATCAGAGGGATTGTTTGCTTGCATCTAGCATTCTGGATACACTGATTTGATGCTGTTCACAATCACTGACTGAAGAGGACAGAGCACCAGCAGTGTGTGTGTGTGTGTGTGTGTGTGTGTGTGTGTGTGTGTGTGTGTGTGTGTGTGTGTGTGTGTGTGCGTGTGTGCGTGTATGCGTGTATGCATGTGTTTGGGGGGATGGGGGCTCACATGCCAGTGAATTAACATTTTAACAAAGTACAAGTTGATAGGGTAATCTGACATAACATAGGCCAACCCTCAAAGGGAGTCTAGGTAGCTAATGTAGAGACTGGTGGATTGTTGACCTGGGCTACACTTCCTAATTGCTTCTTTCACCTAATGTTTCAGAGTAATTCTTTTACAACAGCCTTTAACGCAGCTGCCAATAAGAAAAGCCATGTCAGTCAGACTTCTGTGTCAGTCTTCACAACCCTCTCTCCCCTTCCCACCAAATCCCCCTCTTTAATCCTTGACACAATGCCCACAAAAGACACCCACCAGTAACCTCCAGCTCTACCCCCAACAGTCTTAATTGCCATCTTCTGACCGTGGGTGAATAATTGATCTGCAAAGGGAGGAGTGGTGGGTGCAGAAGACAGACACACATTCACTGTATACACACATCCACATCTACTCACACACACATTCACTACATACATACATCCACTTACTGCTCATACACACACACACTGTATACACCCATTCACTTACTGTTCACACACACACACACTCACTGTGTACACACATCCACATACTGTTCACACACACACTCACACACTCACTGTATACACACATCCACTTACTGTTCACACACATACTCACTGTATACACGCATCAACTTATTGTGCACACACACAGTCACTGGGTACAAACATCCACATACTATTCACACACACTCACTATGTACAAACATCCACATACTGTACACACACACGCCTCAAAGGTTAAAAAGGCTATTGGCTTTAAGTGTTTAGTTCTGTGAGAATATGAAAGTGTCATATAGACTATTGAAAGAAACTTGCAACACAACTTCATTGCCTGAATCGTGGCCTTGTTAGACATCTTGTATATCTTCTCATTCTATTAGTTCCACTGTGCTGTTAGACGAACACTATACCAATACATAAATGTATACAAGTATAAGCCCTATTGAACCATAGCTATTAGTACGACTCCATTTCAAGCATGCATCATTTAAGTGCAGGATGGTGAAAGCATCTCTTTAGCAATACAAATAATAAGGAAACATCAAACACCTGTTCAAAATACCAGTTCAGTGAATCTAGTGTGTAACATGAGAGAATTGATCCAAAAGCCATAGTTTGAATTCAGCACATGACGTTCATTGTTTGCATTCAGGTGTGATTCGAGATGCAGGGCCACCTGCAGACAGTGGCTTATATCCGCTGAAGCATGCTGTTCTGTGTGATGGCCTCCCTGAACTGTGATGCATGACGAGGAGAGGGCGGGAGTTCACAGAGCAAGGCACGTCAAGGACGAGAATGTCAATGAAACTGGTTCTATGAAGAGAAACGCTGGTGAGGGAATGAAGGAGAAAGCTATTCGAGAAGACAATTAGCCAACCACTTGAATCTCAAAGCAATCAGAAGACCGTTTTATCATTTCCAAAGATCCAATTTCTTCACATGACAGGAAAAATAAATAAATAAATTAGCAACGCAATCACGAAAAAAAGACATTCAGCAGAGCCGTACCTGTGTTTGTTTTTGACAGT
Organism: Plecoglossus altivelis; assembly: GCA_036571765.1. Lineage (NCBI taxonomy): Eukaryota > Metazoa > Chordata > Actinopteri > Osmeriformes > Plecoglossidae > Plecoglossus > Plecoglossus altivelis. The sequence continues at coordinate 8,215,196 of BROE01000012.1, forward strand.
CAGACACAGCAGAGCATACATAGGGAAAGCAATCAGTGTGAAAAACAAAACAAGAATCATTTAGTTTACACAACCAACAGCAAAGTCAATCAAACGCAACAAAAGAATTCCCATTTGGACCCCGTCCAGTGATGACGATACAATCTCTCTCTCATCACAGGCAATGTACCAAAGGTCGAGCAGTGGATCCAAGTTTTGCATTGAGAAAATAATTTCATTCTATACTCATCTGTGTTTTCGGTCGGTCTAGGAGAGCCTGGTGGGCCATGATATTTCCTTAAACTAAATGTCACGCACGCACTCGGCCATGAAATGTCAGACTAATTCAGGGCACCAGGAAAATGCGTGCTAGCACAAACTGTCGGCCCCAGCTCATACATTGTTTTCAGCACAGTGTAATTCATCAAACAGTAAAGGTGACCAACAAATGCAAGGTTAAGAAAAATATATATATAAAACAAATGGTTGGTGCTCACAGAGGTCCTGGAATTGATTTTGCAACAAAAAGTGTATTTAAAATCTATCTCCATCTGAATGAAAAATCGCAGCACACTTTTTACCAGCACAAAATCCATGATTCATCGTGCTGCTGCAGGTCTGTGAAAAAATATTGTCTAACTGCCACTACTGTGAAAACATCAAGCCTTAAAGGATGCACTGACAACCTATTTATCCTGTTTCAAACATTACTGAGGAGTCTTGTACTCCATTCTTAAAACCCCTAGAAGATTTAACATGAACAAGTGTCTCAAACAGAATTAACTATGCTTTATCATTGTGCGACATCCAATCTCTTCAGAAGAAACAGCTCAAAAATGAGTCCACAAAGTATAGTATTATAAAGTACAGACCATTGAACAGAAAAATGCATATTTCAGAGAATGATTATTAATAAGTACATTTTTGGAGGAGGTTCAATAACAGTGGTGGCAAAGCTATGCATATTCATGTCAAAGTAATTGCGTAAGTAATCGCTTTCTGTCTCCTAAACTCAGACAGAACTTTTTGCAGATGCTTATAGGATGGGCTTGACCTGCTTAACATTATCTGCATCGGAACATTCTAGCACTGAGCTACACCCATCAGATGCATTCGTAAAGTATTCCAAACACATCTAAATGGACTGTGTGAAGCAGAACCTTCTATGCTCTTTGCAGAACCACAAAAGACTAGTAGTTAACCCAATACCGTTTCAATTAAGTGAGGTACTGTGTATTTTAAATTGGACTTCTTATAATTGGAGACATTAGATTTAATATTGTGCCAGACAGAATTGAGTGAGAGTGAAACAGAGAGAGAGAGACATAGAGACATAGAGAGAAAGAGAGAGAGAGAGAGAGAGAGAGAGAGAGAGAGAGAGAGAGAGAGAGAGAGAGCGTGTGTGTTGAGCCATCGAGATACTGGACTTTCTCATTTCCAAACAGGATTCTGGTAACTCTGTGGGCTATTTCTTTCCTAACATGACACAGGTTGTTTAAAATTTAAAAAGCCCAATAAAGAATTTGATTAGACATTGATAATTTTACTTTTGCTGAGGCCAAAATATTGTCCATGTGATTTTGAGTCCCTGTCACTGTCTTTAGAGTAGTTCTGCAGTTCAATGTATATGTCACTGCTTCCAATTTGTCAGTGTATCCAATATGTGAGTGCAAATTGTGGAGCGGGTTAGAGTCTATGGTGTTATGTGCAATATATTGAAGAATGGACATTTTAACACCTAAACGTTATTTTCTGTCCACTTAATTGTTTTGTAGTTAATTGTTAACAATTTCAACCCATTTTAAGGAGAAAATACCCTGGGCTCTGAGTGCCGTTTAGGTGCTCCAGCAGGCTTGTGCCTCGCATGCGTGTGGACAAGCAAACCTATCTCGGTTGTGAACATACACACACATGGTGGGGTGGTCTATGAGCAAATCCCTTTATCTCATGTTTTTCCAAACCATATAGTGTTGTGGCGATAGCTCACCATTCAGAGCGCTAATATTTTCATCTGATGCTTTGAGAATCTGGCAGGGATCCTTGAAAGGTTATCCAGGGGCTAAACCAAATGGGAATCATTAATCATTCATCTTTATCAAGAGGAGGATGTTGATGCAGACAGTCATGGTGTTAGCTGAACTTATGTGACCACATGAGCAATCTCAATACCAATCCACTTGTTGAGATGGCTTTAAAATTACAACAGAACTACATAAAAAAACTGTTACCATTTGTATTTATATGTGCATTTCACCCCCCGTCAATAAGTCAATAAACACATACAGAATGAGTAAATAGTAAACAGCATGAAACAAATGTTGTTGCTCTCTGTGGACTTGAATGTGTGATACTCTGGTGATATGAAAACAAAGTGTCAATGGAAATTATACATATGTTTGTGTATAAATGACAACAGAGAGTAGTTGTGCTGATCATGTCCCTACTGAATAGTTATGGGGCAGGTCATTTAAAAGAATGGGCCACTTAAGATCAAATTATACGATTTAATTCCATGTAAAAAACATTATGTTTGATTGTTATGAGTCTAAAATTATCTTTAAAGTTTGCCTCGTATCCTTAAACAGAAAATCTAGAGAAAATAACTATCATATATAATGCATGACATCTCATAAAACCAACCATACTCTCAAGAGTTTTTTTCTTTTCATTCTTTTTTTCGTCCTTCTACAATTTGCTCCAGGCAATATAAAAAGGCAGTGAATATAAAGTAAAAGTGCAACTATTCTATTTCTAAAGTGGACAGCAGCCAGTCAGTTCTTGTAATGGTTAACACCAGAGCCAGTCTGATATCCCCAGGATAAGAGAGCCATCATATTAGCCGGCACTTCCTTTCATGTCTGTGTTTTCTCGAATTTGATAGAGTACAAACACGGATCAGACCCTCAGCAACAATTCAATGCACTGTGGAATCATACAAACCATGGCCGCTTCTAAAGAGACACTTCCACGTGTGGACAGACAAATCAGGGAATCAGTGCTGGGGAAGATGGCAATGGGGGGGGGGGGGGTAGAAGAAAGGTCTGGTTTGAATTAGCGTGCTACCCGTCTCAGATTCTCTGTTATGGCACATGCATTATTCAGATGGCAGAGACCGCTTGCATGTTCTCTGTTGGTCTGTTCAGTACTGATGTAGAAGGTAGGGGTGTCGGAGCAGAGGGCATTGAACAGAATATTTAAGACTTCTGAGAGTGCCGGTAGCTATGTCAGGTATTTTCTGGTCTTGATACATTGAAAAAGGACATGTGCCTCAAACTAGGATGACGTTTGACAAATTCTCAGAATGGTTACACTATTCAGGGACAACGAACATTACCCAGTTGATTCCTGTATTTAAAGCTTCTAATTCCAGAGCGATTGTAAATGCCAAGTACTAAACAACTAACTAATCAAACTGAGGAACCGAAGATTTCCTCATCAAGTCAGGTGATTAGATCGACAGTTATACAAAGCATAATCAAAAATATTAGTGACATTGGTGATTGTCAAGAGCCACCTGCCACTGAAATAGTTGTACCCTACCTCTCACACAGATATTCTCATGCGCAGAGCAGTAATAAGAGCCTTATGTGGCTGAATTAATGCTGCCATATTTGCTGGCCTTTGAAAAACAATACAATAAAACATGGAGTGATTCCTATTCTGTGGCGGAGAACATGAAGACGGTCAGCAGAGGTAAAATTGCTTGTTAGACTCCACCCTTTAAATCTCGCATGGGCCTGGTACCAGCCTTGTTACAATGTGCTTTTCATAAAGCTGTCAAATCCCCTCGATTGTATGTGTGACCCATATTTATGCAAGCCTTTTTAATGTTGTCCTGGGAGTTGCTTAGTTTATGATGCCAATATCAAACGGGTCATGACACTTAATCAATTGCCTATAAACCTCTCTATAACTATTGAATTTCAGATGCAAATAAATATGCTAATATACAAATATCAGTGTGCAAGTTTAGCTTGGGTAATTGCATTCAAAATACTTATCTGGAAAGGAGTCAGGTTTATTTCTGACACCGCATCACATCTTGTAGAACTACAAGAACATTGAAATGGTGGGAGACATAGCAAGGCTGGCACAAAAATTGTAATCACCTCTTGGAAGGACGCTGATGGAAGTCAAACTATACAAAGCGTTCACCTAAAGAGACCACCTGACAGGAACATTTATTTCCACCAATGTTTCAGTCCTTTGGATTTTACAGACGTTGTGCTGTGACACCCTGAATCGTAAACGGGTCCTTACAATTCTGTTCCAAAACAAATAGTACTTGAAATGCTGCCAAAAAAGTTATATTCAACTATTTACTTTTAATTGGGAAAAGTGGCTTCAAGTGTGTCACACGATTCATAATAATTATCCAACAGGGTGCCATTTGTCAAAACAGCTAATTGTATTGGGCCCAGTCCACAGTGATAACCTTAAAGCTTGAGTGATCTGTGAAACACTATCTTTGATGATACCGTACCAGACATTTGATATGCAGTGGCAGATGGACCGAAAGAGCTTGTACATGTTAGAGGCTGCTACCAGCCAACGCGGTTAGTTGTATAACAGTGAAAAATCAGAGGCCCCCTCCAGACTCTGCCATCTTTTGCTGAGCATATCTAATAAAGTCACAGTCAGTTTGTCCCAGCTATGAACGTCTATTCTCTATAATCCTTTAAATCGTTTCAGCACTTGATATTATTGTCTTTGCTTGATATAAGGCTGTTGGCAATCAGCTTAAGACATGCTGCCAAAATCCCATTCTCATGATGTAAGAATTACTGTTACTGTGATGCATTCAAAACAACAAATGTTGGAACATTGTAAAATGAGTTTAAAAATAGTTTCCCAGTTGTCACTGAGTGTTCATACCAATGAATAAACATTATTCATTAAAAACACTAGTTGTCATGGATAAACCACAGCCAATGTAGTCACCACTGTCCTCCGTAAAACATGACATCATAAAATGCCAACTAATTGGTGAAATGAAAAATGATTCTATCCTCGGTCCTGAAACTAATCTGGCTTTAATTAATCTCCCGATCAGAGTCTACACTGTGGAGGCGATAAATTGCTCCAACTGTGAGGAGAGACTATCAGGATATGGTTTGAGGATATGGTAGTGACATTTATTTTAATGCCTACTCAATTACTAACCCGTTTCTATTCGATTTATAAGATACTGGGGAGTGAAAATGAATTTAAGGAGTAGAAAAGGGTTACCTATGAATGTGGTTATTATCGACTTCTCTTATGAATATTCATCTTGTTCTTTAGCCCGAGATAATGAGACTCAATCATCTTTACCCAGGATCTTTAGCAATGAAAATGCTATTAATTACATTTACAGTTGTTTTGGAATTCATGATGTGTTTTATCAATGACTAAAAGTCTAATCTGAAGGCATAATTAGCCAGCATGCTAAATAATATTGAAATGGCTACCTTGTTCCAAGAAACCAGGAGTGAAATGAAAGCAATTCTTATGCAGTCCATCACTCGGACTGTGGCCTGTGTTGCTTTAGGCCCTGTAGAATGACCACTTCTGAAATTATTTATTACATACGGTGCACTGTGTGAGTGTACAGCAGATCACAGCACGGTGTCTGCGTGTTTGATGGGTGTGAAAGAGAGACAATAAGAGCAAAAGAGTGAGGGAGTGAAAAAGAGTGAGAGGGGGGCAAGAATGTGACTTTAGAGTGCTAGAAAGAGGAGCGTAGAGGGAGGTATGGAGAGAACCTTCAGTAGTTTGTACACAACTCTCATCGTTGCCCAGGAAGCCAGTGATTCACCGTGGCCTGCTGCAAAGCGGTAAGAGGCTCCTGAGAGATGAAGTCTTCCACTGAGCAGCATAGTCACCCCCTCCCAGAACCCCAGGGGTCAGACCAGGCCTGGGTTCTGATCAACCCAGACACACTCAGCTCAGAGTGGGGAGGCAGGGAAGCTAATAAGAAGCTTGGGGTGTGTGGCAGTCTCAGACATCCACCTATTCCACATATGCACTCAAGTTTTATTGCTATTTACCGATCTTTGCAGTCGTTCATGACTGGGAAGTATAGCCTTATCAACGATTGATATTCAGTTTCAGAATTGTTTATTCCTTCCCTCTTTCCCTCTCTCTGGTCAAGTACATCAATCGATTCTTTCCTCTTGGTACCCCCAGCATTCATTAATTAAAGGTAATGTTTTCTCTTCCAGACGGTAACATGCTGACAAGAAATGTGGATGCTCCAAGAGTTTGATACTGTATTCTGTGCTTTCAACTCCTTATTGTTACACTACATGTACATTTTGTGACCCATTGTAGAGAGAGAAAAGAACTGGCATTTGATAATGCACAAGGGAAGATGTATTCATAAGATGGTAAACATAGTAATCTTATTTCTATTACAATGACTATGATTCGACATCATATGAAGGCGTGATGTCAGGGGAGGAGGGTCAAAAGCCAGTGCATCTGGGTTTCTTCCTGTTTCTAATAAGTGATCTAAGGAGCTTGGGATGTGACACAGGCCATCATAGTGAACCAGAGAGGATCTCCCAGGACTAGGGCGGGGAGTGCATTATGTGTGTGTCAGGACAGCTGACCTTGCTTAGCATACCGGCTGAGGTCTTGCCATGTTCACCAACCAAGACACTGACGTAAATAATTCATATGCCTTCTGTGTGAGATAAATTTAGAAAACCATTATGCTGTTTGCATAAATTCACCTTCCCTCCTGAAAATTATTACACCACATGGAAAACGTGGAAGGGGTGTGGGTACAGACAGAGTAAGGGTGAGGAGTGCCTTTTTTCTGAGTCAGATTAAGTTTGATGTGGCAGTGAGTGCTAATTCTTGGTGAGTGAATATGACAGCTTTTAGGCTACTGAACGTGACAGACTTAATTCTATCTTTATGCATGTGGTTTGTAATGGCTTGCCACTTCAACTACAGTATCTGAATGGGCATGTTTGCATTAAGTCTCACTCAATCATGCACACTGCAAACTCTGAATTGAAATGGGAATGGGGGATAAGTTGGCATAATAATTCAACAAGGGCTTGCTTTTGGAGAGTCAAATCACATCAGTGTGTTTCTTTATGTGGTGGTTAAAATGTTTTAAACATGAATAACAATGCATCAGAGTCAGTTTTGTGAATAACGTACTCCGATGAATAGAACTGGCTTGTTCTATGTAGCCCATTTAAACGAAATATGTCAATCTCAGTCAATTAGATCTCTTTCCCACGTTTAAACAAACAAGTCTGATCTTAGCAGGTCTTTGTGTAGTCCAAAATCCAAAGTGCCAATTCGCCCCCTTCTCATTTACACTGCTGACCTCGTCTCTAAAAACTCTGATGATGGGAAACGTTAGACCTCTAGTCTGGCCATCCTCATCATGTGGTGACCCACACTGCTGTGTTTATGCTTTTTTCTTAGGTGCACAGCAAGTCTTGTTCTGTTTGTTGGCTGGAGTGAAAGACTGCACTGAGTTGTTCAGTTTCTCTGTTGAGGGGGTTCAGATTGATGAGTCAGCGCTGAGGATGTGTGATACTGTGCGAGTGAGAGCCAAGTGCCCGTTCCGATAATCCATGTAATCCATGATAGCTTTTACTTTCCGCCGTGGGGCAATATGTTGATGTGTGTGACTCAGGGTGGTGGGATCCCTGAACCTTTGCAAATGTCTTTGCTAAGCAGTTCGAGATCATCGTTGTCAGACTCTGACAGCTGTGGAGGTCTGGATGTCATGACACCAAATAAAACAAATTGGTTTAACTCTTCCCATTCCAGATTGATGTCCACTTCGCTCCAAACTGATGCCACTGCAATGGCAAATATGTATGTCACATGGCAACAAAGAAACAGAAGACTGAAGGAGACTTTGTAGTTGCAAGGCGGTAAAATGGAAACCCCACTAATGCCAATTATTGGCACATTCAGAAATGAACATGGGCGAGTGAGTCAAAAATCAGAAGTTATGTAGCTCGAAGAACAATTTTGTCGCTTGTAACAGCTCGATTAGTCAATTAGGATGCTTTTTTGGGCATTAATCTACAACGGTGTCTGTGATCCAACCGACACTCTCCAAGGGCCCTTTTGGTGCCAAAATACTTAGGAAGATAATTTAATATTTCCCTTCTACTGGCGGAGCGAGGCAATGTTGTTTTAATTGATTGAATCTACTTCTGATTGCTAACTCAATTAAAAACAATGGGCACAGCAGCTGAACAGCCCTTCAAGGCAGATGGGGAGGTCTTGTGGGTTCCAATGACACTTGTGCCCCGTTTTTCCCTTCTTCTTCTAAAACCTTAGAGTATCAGTGTCCTTAATGCCATTTCAGATGAAGCGAGACAACCAGCTGTGTTGTCTTAAGCGATGTACCGCTGAGCAATTACATTTGCTAAAATATGGAAGAGCAGTCAGAGTGTCTTCCCCACTGTATCCAAAACTATCACTGACACTCTAAACAACACTTGATTGTGATCTACTGTGCTGGCAAAATAATACCCACAGCAATATTTGTACAATCATAATATGAATAATTCAGTATTATAAATAAATAAATGTATGTTTTCTTAATGTTAAATATAGTGCTGCTAAATGTATTGTTGCAAAATAGACTGTTGCTAAATATGGTGTCTACAAAACATGTTAGGAATTATTGTTCAAAGGAAAGATTACCTACTAACGGGAGAAGTTTTTGGTAAACATTTGGAATAAAACATTGATGAATTACGTTGATATTAACATGGACAAAAGTAACTTAATTTACTATTTAATATTATTTATTGTCAATGATAATAGTAATCGGATTTAAAGTGTATTGCGTCCTAGCATTGCAATCAGAATAAATCTGATTATGTGCAGTCAACAATACAAATTGTAAAACAACTTTCAAAGTAGGATTATCTGCATGTGAATGCAATTCCTTTGGTCTATATTGATGCCTTTTGCAACAGCCCTAAAAGATCTAACGGCCGACAAGAGAAGATCCATAAAAATGCTAATTCTGACTATGCTAGCAGAAACATAATCTTGGCATAGTTTGACTCAATGATGAGTTATTATCTCAATATTTTTGAAGAATTCAGCGCAAAGGGAGTTTACTGAGGTCCGAAATTCATTCATCGATTGGAAAGTGATTGTAATTTCATAGAGTTATTGTAATTCCTTATCCCTCACTTTCATTCACACCTGCAGTCTTACAGTAGGTGGTCAAATTCCAAAGAAACACTGCTTGTGCACATCGGATGCAGTCGTAAGAGGATCTGCTACAAAATATGTTTCAAGTAAACAAGAGTGCACAGTATTCAGCTAATATTATCCTGACAAATCTGAGGCTTTTAGTGTTTCATTGCAGTGACTTCGGAACACCACCAACCTGCCAACTGAAAGTCAGGAAACAATCAATCTAAAATATGTCCTTTTTTGGAGGCCAAGGCTTTCAGATAAGAGTTTGGTTTATTGATTGCCCTAGTCAGCCTGATATGAGGACTGCAAGGGCAGAAATGTTGTCATTACGGAAGGTGGGATTGGGCCTCTCGCCAGCAGGGCCAGTTAATGGCTTGCCTCCATAGCTGGCACCAGCTAGGAGTCAGAAGCCAGTAGATGCAGTATATAACACAAACATTTGGGGAACAGATTATGGTCTTGATAAAGATACATTTCAGCAGATGGGATTAATGACATGTTTACTCAACAGCCTCTCGCTCCCTCTTTCCTCTCCCCTTTTCCTTCAGCTCTGCCCAGAGAATGTTCCACACCCGCTTGAGCAATGCACAAGCCCATCCAATCAGCAGGGGCTTTAGGAGGAGAGGGGGGAGGGAATGCAGTTGGAGCATTGTCAGGAGCAACAGTGTTGAATTCTAATTGTTCTGAAGGGTACGGAATTGAATGGTTGTCATAGTGACGCACATCTGTCCAAAAGAGAAAGGAGAGGGAAGGGAGTGAGAAGTGGGCATAGAAAAGAGGAGCGAAGAAGGAGACAAATGAGAGAAACAAATAGAGAAGGGAGATAAATAGAGAAATGTCCCAGCTGCCAACATTGCTCTGATTTGCATGTTAAGTCCTCTGTCTGTGCTGTCTGTATCTGCCCACCATGGGCTATTTAACAAGGGCCAGCAGAATATTCTTGGGTAACATGACGTATGAAAACACACAGAACTATGAGATCCAGCTTCCCTGAATCTACTCATTGATTCACTGTAGCTTTTGGGATGAAAGTAGTTTGAAACCACTATGATGGGGACTTAGCAAACTGCCATAAACCACCATTAACCCCCCCAAAATAAAATGAACACTGCACTGTTAAAGATATACACATAATGCTGAGGCCGTGGGAGGAAATCAATAAATAATCAGGTCTGCAATCTCAGACTGGGATTGCAAGGTGTTTCTTTGTCATGTTCTCATTTTGTTGGGTTGATGTGAGACTCATCTGGATGTACAGACTGTCACAATGTACTCAGACTGAATTGAAGTATTTGAAGTTTAGAACTTTTAATTTCCTATTATCTTTGGGGTCAATTTGACCACATTCAATGTTTTACATCTCTGAATAAATTATTGAGAAACTTCACAAGAAATTGTAATATTTGACACATTTCTTGTTTTGAATAATGTAGTAGGTCACAATGAAATGCAATGCTATAATCTTTTAAAAAAGCCATCTGCTTTATACCCCTAATATAATGCTCCCTCATAATAGCGCTTACCTAATCTGTAAGCTTTTTGGATGAGTTACAAATTTCTATATAGTCATGTAACAGGTACTCTGGATAATTAGAGAGGAATATGTAAAATACTATTCAGGTATCCAACAAAGGAACAAATTGCCTGACAAATTATTCTACAATAGGATAATGATTCAAATTGTACACATTTTCAGGATGTTTAAAACATTATGGTCAAACTGACCCCAAAGACAAGATGTCTATACATTTAAAGATAACAGCAGGGTAATAGAGGGATGTTTGTGTATCATGTTATTTCTTAAGTTGTATTCATTCAGGTTTTGGATTCATGCTTTTGAGACTGCAGACTGTCCTTGACAGTGAAGTCTTCTAAAAGTGTTCAAAAAGTATCACTTAGGAAGGACTTGACCTATGATTTGTGCAAAAAAAGTTTGCAACAATTGCTCCATAATACTCTTGGTTCAGTCTGTGTTTAGATTTTCCTAAGTATTGCTCATGGCAAGGGTATTATCTGCACTGGTCCTCTATGATATCCCCCGTACCTAGTAGAGGTAGACGATATCTAAAAATGTTAATACCGTTTCGCAGATAAACTCATGAGTACTTTGAACACCCTAAAATCCATGTGTCATCCAGCACCCCTGCATCAAAGTCTTGGGAACCTGAGCCTGATCCCTCCATCCACGCCCAGTTGATGATTCCTCTCCTCCCTTTATCCTCTTCTCCTTCCATTGTCATCGGTGAGAAAGAGATGTGGTTGTGTTTGACTTTGTGAAAGGATCTGAATGTGTTCAAACCTAGAATTTACTGTGTGTGTATTTGGAACTGGAAAAGGAGGCTGTTCATTTTCAGAAAAAAAAAGATTTAAACCATTATGATATGATATTTTATTTCGCAACACCAGTCTAGTGTCAAATTAGCATTACACTGAAATTCTACCTGTTAATGAAATCACCCTCATGATACAGTGCATTTCTACACTGTAAATTACATACAACCACATCCACATCCACACATGAATGCTTGCTTGCAAGTCAAATAGTACATAACTACTTAATGACTGTGCTTCAAGATGGTCCTCAGCACATATATAATTCACCGTGAGAAGTGAGACACCTAGATGTAAATTGGCACATCATTTAAATGGTCTGAATGGCATTTCTTTCTTTCTCTAAGGTGCCATTTAAGGGAAGCACTTCTCCAATGGAGATGACAGGACCATTGAAGACCAGAGCCTCCATGTTAGACAGCTGCCTTTCATGAACAGCAAGGACACAGAATGACTAAGAGCCGTAATGTCACAACAAAATAAACAGTCTTCCTGTTTGCCTACTCAAACTGATTACCAGAAGACCAAAGCAAAGTGTTATAACAGAATGTGAGCTTAGATATAGCCCTGTGTGCCATATTAAAGTGCTTGTCTTAAGAAAACATATGCATCATGCCGTAAGGTTTATACATACAGGACAGTTGACACATAAGGTGACCATGTCATGCTATGTGTTTAACTAGTTTAATGTTCTTTGGTTTTCCAGCCCCTTTTACATTATCCTTTGTGGCTGTAGCTCTATATTCCATCAGACCACAGAGAGAGAAAAAAGAGGGATATTTATAGTTTTACTCAGTACTAACTTTCAAATTGAAACTGATTTTTAAGACTTAAATGTCTGAATTCCGTCCAGAAACTATCCTTCATTGGTGCTTTATCGATCCTGTACAGAGTGATTTCATTTATACCGCCCACTTCTTTCAAAGTATGCATGGAAACAGCACCACACCAGTCTTTATTGCTACACAGCACTTCTCGCTTTCTCTCTCATGCTCTGCCTCTTTCTCCTCTCAGTGTCCATCTCTGTCCTTTCTCTTAGAATCTCCCCTTCTCCTCCTCCTTTTTCTTTTCATCTCCGTCCTCCATCAGTATCCTGATTCACTATAATTCAGCTGCCCTGCTCCCCCTCCCCCTCTATTCCCATAGTCAGTTTTTATACTGAAAAACAGTAATGGACCTGAATTTCACATTTTTACACAAGAACACTTTCACCTGCTTGTCCGCATGGCCCTTTTTTCCGGCACCAAATCAGTCAGCCCCCGACAGGTAGACACATTTTGGTCTGCCAGTCCCTCCCTCCCTTCCCATAGTTCCCCCCTATCCTCCCCATACTTGTTCTTGTACCGCCATGCTAGGATAAAAACGACAGTGTCAGCTCCAGTGCACCTGCCCATATCGTTTCTGCAAGCCAAATACCTCTCGACCCCGTGTCTCCTGTAGATGTCAAGCTGGGTCCATTGCAGAGTGAAGGGTCGCTTCCTAGGACAACTGATGTGGGTGTTTGGGATACAATTATCACAATGATCACGCATAATTGATTTAATCTGAGGGAAAAATATTTAATTGAAAATGTAGAGCCTTCTACCCCTGATGAGGTCTATCTCATTAATGTCATAATCTAGAGCAGGACGAAGTGCATATCCGGGTAGGACAGGGACCTCAGTCAAACTTTGGTTGGTTGAGGGTTTGGATCGTGCAGATACAAACACATTTGCTCAAGGTTGATTATGGATGGTAAAGATAAGTGTACACAATGAGGCAGTCTCAAGAAGTGCCGACTTTCTGCTTGCAAAAAGATTCAATTGAAATAAAGTTATGTTTGGTTGAGCAGCTTTTGGCACAGTAGTTCTGGCAGCTACAGAAAGATTTCCAACTGGACAAGGCACTTTCAAATCCTCCTGTAATTGGTTTCATGTCTTTGTGTAATAGTGAATTATATGCAGGCTAATCAGATAGCTCCGTATCTGTGTTTTTGTGTCTGTGTATGTGTCTGTGCGTGTGTATGTGAGAGAGTGTGTGTGCACCTCAGGCACTAAGACATGGACATGTTATAGATATTCAGGCCTGTGTGTCTGTGTTCAGGGCTAGTAGATAAACCAACTGCAGCACACCCAACCGGGTGGCAGACAGCCCCCTGCAAGAACGTGTGAATATGCCTCTCTAGTTACAATAGGGAAGTGGGCCTGGATTTTAGACAACAAGGATACACAGACAGGAAGGACCAAGTTTCTAGTTTAAACAAGCTCTATTTAGATGGCTTGGACGTTTGAAAAAGCTGCGCAGGTCTTTGCTCTGTTGTAGTGTAATGGAAGAATGCTGTCGATTTATCACATTTTTCCTTCCTTTTCCCAGCTTGTAGGTTGAAATAACCTCTGAGGAACCTGGTTAATGCCTCAATGTCATCATCTTCCTGGATTATGGCCATTTGGGAAGAATAGAGATCCTTTCAGAAAAGAAGGACATTATCATTCTTTAAGTGCACAAGTCCCGTGTCACGGGTGATATATCATCACCGCAGCAGGAGACAGAAGCTTTGGTGCATGCAACGATTCATCAAAGGGTCCATGAAGCATCGCTCTAATGCAGAAACACTGAGCAGGGACAGTCCAGTTTATTGCTTGTACAGGCTTTTGTTAGTTGGCTCAGACGCAAGGCCTCATTGCAAGACGCAAATGAGTTGTGTGGTGTCCTCTGTGATCCATGGGACTCACAAGGGATCTATCGTTTTAGGAAGAAGTTGGGCTCAGTAATCCCTCTCTGATCCCGGCCTGAGGTGTTCCGTCTCCAGCGTAGCACCTTGCTGCTGGCAGAAGGCTATGGTTAGGCCAGACTTAGTTGGGAACCGTAGATCGCCCACAGATGTCCTTAAATGAGCAGAAACCCTTGTCATCTTTATGTGAGTGCTTTGGAAAACTCAAGTAGGTGGTTAAGCAGCAAGGGGGGTATTCAATAGGTCCATGGCAGCAGGAAGTTGAAAGAGATATTTAAAAGAGGCATGTGATTAAAAGTAATGAAATCAACAGCATAAATATGTCATTTTTGCGGTGATCAGCACACCCATGATCTTGCTGTAAAACGTGTAAAAGTGTATCAATACAATACCACTAGTACAGTACCCAAATGAGCAAAGAATCACAGAAGACTCATCAACAATACAAGATCATGTCATCTATCTTGATCCTAATTTTATCACGGTGAAAGACGACACACCCTCCCTATTCAAAAGCCTAGTCAAACTGTGTAGGATTTCCGCTTCACGCTTCAGTGGCACAATGGAGGCTTTTTGGACAACATTCTCATCTCAGAACAAAAGGGCCCTGCTGACAAAAGACAAACGCTTAGAGAGACAGAGAACGAGGGAAAGAGAGGGAGAGGCAGAGAGGAAGGTGCAAGGGACAGACTTGCCGCGAGGGAATGCAGAAGAGCCACAGGCTCAAAGTGAAACTCATTAAGATAATGTTGCCCAAACTTTGGTAACTGAAATGTCAATAGTGGTTTTAATTAAGTTGGCTTTACGGAATGACAGCCCACCAAAATGTGTAGTGTAGGATTCAGTGTGTGTGTTTGTGTGAAAAGGTGAATTGATAACACCATAGCAAAGACAAAAACATGTTATTGACTTGTCTTTCCAACTCTTTTAACTGTCTGTTAGGTGGTGCTACAAGCTCAGGTTTAACCCAAACATTTCATCCAACGGGATTTTGCATGGAAGCAAGGCAACACACATGCACACGCCTACCAACATTTCAAGGCAGCAGCAAATGAGCAGCTGTAAAATTTCATTTGTTGCACGCCGGCATTGCGGTCTTTATGTTCAAGCCAAGTGGAAAATTAATAACCGTCTGCATATTTAAGAGTGTGTGTGTGTTTGTGTGGGGTCTATGTGCGTGCAAGCAGCACAGTGTGAGCTGCATGGTTATTAGTGGAGGTCCCTTCTCCTGGTCCCCTGAATCTAAGGAACAGAGTCCCAGAGAAGGCAAGGCAGATACTATACAACACCTATACCAGCTGACAATGCCTGTTCTACATGGAGGGCAGGGAGGCTTGAGCAAAACCCATCTTTCCAGAAACATCCAGAAACTGGTCCTACACAGCCCCTAACTTGAAACAACACCCCCATGATGAATGTGTCAAATGCAGAATATGGGTTCACTAGGCTTTTCTGACTGTCAAAACCAACAAACTCTTTCTTATGGCCACACATACTTATTATGGATACTGGGAAAAAGGTTGGGATAAGTAAAAGAAACAATGGTTTGATGTATTTTCACTTTGTGAAACAGTCTTGAATGTTTCCCATTTTCTCCAGAGATGAATGAAGAGTTCTGCTCTGTTCACCCCCCCTACCCTCTCCTACTCACCTCCTACCCACTCCTGCTCACCCCTACCCTCTCCTACTCTCCCCCTACCCTCTCCTACTCACCCCCTACCCTCTCCTGCTCACCCCCTACCCTCTCATACTATCTCCCTACCCTTTCCTTCTCACCCTCTACCCTCTCCTACTCACCCCCCTACCCCTTCCTGCTCGGCCCTCTAACTTCTTCTGCTCTCCCCTTAACCTCTCCTGCTCACCCCTACCCTCTCCTGCCCACCCTCTACCCTCTCCTGCTCACCCCCCAACCCTCTCCTACTCACCCCTCTACCCTCTCCTACTCACCCCTCTACCCTAGCACAAAAGGGTTGTTTGAGCAGTAAAAACCTCCCGAAACCTGTTTAAGGCCAAAGAAAAATAAGGAGGGAAAATTATTATCCCTGTGTGGTAAAGCGACTTAATGGAAGTTCCCTCTTATCGGCCGTGATGCAGAGGGTCTGGCGTCGCCTCCATTTCACTTTGATGTGTTCTAAGAGAGAAGGAAAGAGAGAGGAGTAGAAAGAGAGAAAGCATGTAAAAAAAGAAAAGAAGACGAGCATTCTAAAAAGGCCCACACAAACACTCTTTGCAACCTACTACACAGCACAATACCCAACACAGTACACATCTGGCACGGGGCTCTGCAGATATGCTTTTCCAAAATCTCCTGGGTTAGTTATTGTTGGCCTTCATCCCTCAGTGCTCCTAGCAACCCATTCAACCGAGCTGTTTTCCATTTCAAATCTGATTTCCATACACGCTTCTTGATAGCACTTCTATACACTAATAGTCTTATATCTCTTTTATATCTCTTTTCCCTGAGTAATAGGGAAAATGTGGTTGATTTCTGGAAGAGGAAATACACATTCGACTCCCGACTGCCACCTGGCACAGAACAGCATGAAGTGCACACACTTGCCTGTGCACACAAAGCAGCGTGTTTGGTTAGACAGATGACTGACAGAATCGTGTGTTTGAGTGGATGGATGGATTACCCATAGCACAGCTAGGAAACAGTGGTACTGTTGATGTCACAGCAGCCTCTGAAGTCCTCTACAAACAGCGAGAGCATCAACTCTGTTCAATCCACCGTGATGCTGTTTATTTCAATCACTGCGTCTTTCCTCAAATCAGCCTGCTGTTGACAATCACTTAGTATTTTCGCTGCAGAGAGTCAACAAAATGCATAAAAAACAGTTTGCTAATGACAATCAGTTTGAGGCTTGTCCTCTGGTCTCAGTGGTGAGCCCATCCCAGTGCTCTCTGGAGGGGCTTTCTCTACAGAAACACGGGGCCATCCTGCCTGGGGCCTGACAGAGGCTCAACACCCCTCTCTCATTGTCTTCCAACCCTTGAGAACACCAGACAGCTGAAGTGGTCTTTCCAAGCGACTACACGTTTGTGTTGCCATATTTTCGTCCCGAATGAATAATACATGGTGTTGATCAAACTATAAACAACAAAGATCACCTGACAACCAGTGTGGCATGGACGGTGGCGGGTGGCCATGTACCTTGAGGGATGGGTCTTGTGTTTGAGTAACTCTCACAGAGCTCTGAGCACTCTTCAACACTCCCCTTTTCCTCTCTCTCTCTCTCTCTCTCTCTCTTTCTCTCACCCTCTCTCTTAACCCTCTTGTTCACGTCATGTTCTAATTATTATTCAGTTCCATCATCACTTCAATAGCGTCTGCTTTAGCATCCAAGTACAGGTGAGAACTCCCAGCATGCAGTGCGAACAGATGTAGTGTAGCTAAAGCACTCACACACACACAGAGTGTTTGCCAGTCTCATCTGTTGTCAGCAGTATTGGGGCTAATTGCTCTCACCCACATTCTGTAGGAGTGCATCACTTGCTTCAAAATCCAGAGCAACAAAGGTGAGTGTTCAAATTCTCTGGGTTCAGGGAACATTCTTTAAACATGCACAATGGAGGACAGGTATAATGCTTGTATGACATACTTAATGAGAACATTTCACAAACAAAGCACTGTTATATAGGCTATGTTGCATTTTTGCAACAGCTGAAAGAACAGAGCAAGAGCCTTCATTTTTAATTGTCAAACCACACTTGTTGTTCTTTTTCACAAGACAAATATCTTAAACAACTGCCGAGCGCGTAATTATCCCAAACAGCTTGAACACATTAGAGTCTCGGTTAAATTGTCATTGCCTAAACATGCGTGGCCAAGATTGATGGCGTTTAGCGTTAGCTCGTGGATTAATCTTCTCTCTGTCGCCCTGTTAGGAGGCACCTGAGGGGGACGAGCATGCTGCCTGTCTGTCTGCGTTACCCACACAGAACATGACAGATTGGCGCGAGCGCTACAGAATCTCTAGGCTTAGCTAAGATACTCTTTCAAACCATCTCATATGGTAGAACATTACCAACGTTCTGGTGGTGCCGTTGGGGGGGGGATTGGTACAGAGAGAGAGAAAGAGAGTGAAAGACACTGGCATTGAGGCAGGGAGTTGCTTAAGGCAATGGCATTCAAATGTGTAAACGTTGTTAGCAATAGCAACTGAGTGTGTGATTATTTTGCCTATTCCCCAAAGGCCGTGTGCGAGTGTGAGTACAGTGCATGTCTGAGTGAGAAGGTAGGAGCGTTTCACCAGTCACCTTCCGTGTACTGTCTGATCAATACTGGAAAATTGCTTCTGAAAAGGTAACACATTCTTTTTTTCATTATTGACTAATTTCAAACCTTTGTCAAAACATCGGATGAAGAAAACACAGAAAAGATGTATAACTACTCGATGACAAAATGAAAACCAGTACTTATACCTGAGGCAACATGATACCCCTATGCAATCAGGATAGCTAAATTAATGAGTATGTCATTAGAGTTGAGGAATCGAACGTATTCAAATTAATTCTTGTGTAATACAAATTTACTATTAAAATGGGAAAACAACAGCATAGCATTGATCCTTTGCAGACACAAATTCTAATCTTGTCAGAGTACCTAGTTATGTTCTCCCATACCCGGGAGCAAGTAGGCCTATCTGGTTGGAAAAAAGGGCAGTGAGAGAAAGTGATTTTTCCCTCTTATAATATGATTGTCTCACAGGAAGTTACTGAGGCCTGAGAAGCTCCTTTTAAATGCGTTCTTCACTGACCTACCTGGTCAAAAAATGTGAAATATATTGAAACAGTACTTGCGGTTGAGCTTACGGTTTAGCTTGTGCTCATCATTTTGAGCGTTAAAGGCATGTTTTCATGATGGATTTAAAGGCATGCAGGTGTGGAAGATACTGTTGGGGCTCACTCACTTCCTATCTTTCCTGCCTTCCTACCTCTGTCCCTCCTCAGCCCTGACTCCACAGCACTGACTCCAATACAGAACTCAATGCTGTTTGTTAGCATTAGCCTAAAGCTAGCCCCAAGTGTGACATGATGAATTGCAGGCTGGCCAGTTTGTGTCATCGTTTAACCTGATCTACCACGTCAGTGAAGTTCTCCAGTCTGCCGCATTAAGATGATGAACTGCACAGCTGCTTACAAAGAAAAAAGAAAAACAGAGGAGCAGGTGGCAGGTGGCAGTTGTTGCATAAGGACTGGTGAAACATTGTTGGTCTGCTTCTGACTCCAACTCCAAATAAGATTCCTCGTTGAGAGAAAAAAAAAGTGTAAACAAGGATACAAGGCTTTGGCCTAATGATCAACTTTACCTATATCAAGTATCTGTTGTGACTCCCAAAGGAGGTCTGGAGTCACACAGTGCCGTAGATAGGCTTCTCGCAGACGCATCAAACGCTGACATGTCATGTCCCATCTCGCCCCAGTTCATAGAAGGCTTTTGATACTGGGAGCAGGGTGGGTTGGCAGTGGCTGAGTATGCTATCAGTCGCCCGGGGTTACCACCTCACCTAATGAATAAACAAGCAGATTTTAGCGGGCACACGGCGCAGAGGACGATCCCCATCCATGATGTATGATGCAAGCTGCGTGGTGAGAGGAAGCAGGAAGAAGAGGGGCATGGCCTGCGGTTCCACAGGGCTCCTTTCATTTTCTCCCTCTCTCCCCCTCTTTCCCTCTCCATCCCCCTAATTCGCTGTTCCCTCCCCTCCCTCCCGCTCTTTCTCTCTCACTCACTCTCGCTTTCCGCAAATTCATGTTGAACAGTCGTACATAGCCGCATGGTAATAGAGTTAAGGAAGAAGGAGACAGTATAAGAGAGAGATACTTATGAAATAAAAGGAACAAAAGAATAGAGAAATGGAAAAAGGACTGAAGAGAAGAGAGAGAAAGGGTGATGTAATACTGAAAATATTTTAGATTTCTATATTTTATATGGGCTAATTTGATGGTAATCATGCTTGACCACAATTTCATATTACAGTACTGACACAAAAATGTGCATCATTGGTGTTTAACGAGCAGTAGTTGCTTTTCGAGGGTAAATATTTCAATGGCATGTTTCATTTCAGTGTTTTAATAGGCCCAATTAATTTGCCGTTTTGTAGATCTTTGAGCCCTTCACACCACAGTTACACTGGGTCCTCAACACATTAGCAAATAACTCACATGCAAGCAAAATAACATATCTATAGATTTATCATTAGCTAAAGTGAGTGTGCTCAACTCCCCCTGATGGGGAAAGCAGGTGACGCTGTTTTGGCACAAAAACAACATCTCTGGTTTAGGTTACAATTTACGACTCTCTATTGACAATTAGAAGAGGGGAATGAAGAGGGATGGACGTCTCTCTGCATTGATTTGTGTTAATAATAACTGTTTGGGTGGTTTACAGGCAATAGACAGTGCGGCCTCACCAATTAGGCCCCCTCCGCCTGTGTGATTAACTGCAGAGGTTGTAATTAGGGGGGAGGAGCCTGCCAATACTTGTGGAAAGATTTCATTCTGAAAGGGAATCTGGCTTTGTGTTTAAAGATCAAAATTCACTCAGCTGTCTTAAGGACCCCAGGGTGATATGTAATTCTGGGATGACATACACTTTCAGACCCCTTTAGGGCAAGCAATAACATACTGTAAATGTATGTAGCAAAGATCATTGCAAGCTTTCCAGGCTTTCTGTATTACATTACTTTACACCATATCTTGATGATTAAAAATGTCACATACATTCTTCTGTGTGACACATCAACCCATGGTGCAAATAAAGATCAAAAGATGAAAGTGTTCTGTACTGTGATTCAGGGGGGTTACAGCAGAGACTAAATCCCTTGTTCTACAATCTCACATCTACCCTCCATCTGCTTCTATTTGTATGCACAGAAAATGTACAGGTGCTTATTACTGACTGGCCAAGGAACCATTTTGTTAGTTTCCAGGCAGAGCTTCTCATCCTGGTGACTCCTTAAGGTTCTCCCACATTATCAAATGTGCTCTTTGCTCACTACAAGGTAGGATAACATCATGTTGGTAACAAACAGTTTTAACATTAGAACATCCTTTCCTGACAATATTGCAACAACAACATAGCTTCTCTTGTAGTGGGTATCAGCTGTCACAAGACCCACAGACTGTCCGTCGAATATGTTTCACGATGACACTTCAACACATTCACAGGTTCAAAACTTCATGCACAGCCTATTAGATAGCAGATGTTTGAGCCGACAACAACATTTCCTGAAGTGTCACAATCAATAAAAAAATGGTCTCATCATAATATCAAAGAAATAGAAAAAGTTGAAGAGGAGAGGGAGAGAGCTGGTTAGAGAAAGAGTGAGAGAATGTTGATGAGTGAGAGAGGCAGAGGGAGAGGATGAGAAAGAGACAGACAGAAAGGTCATTTAAGGCGATGAGAGAAATCTTGTCATTAATCCTATTGTGGACTCCATATAGAAGTGGCATATAAATTAATAAATGTAAGCTTTGACAGGCTAGACAACTGCTCTTTAAGAGAAATGGTTGTGGGTTGGTGGGGCTTGGGGGAAGGGAGGGCCCTGCCACCCAGAAACGTATGATAATGCATCAAATGTTCATTAATTGGAAAATGGACTGCAGGGAACTTGTGAGTTTGAGTGAGAGGTGAAGGGCAGAGTGTCCCTGTCATTTGTCATAGTGCAGACCTGCAGAGAAGGATTTGAGCAGGGTCAGGGGTTTCTGTTGGCTAGAATGAATTCAAATCTGTGAAAAACTAGCTATGTCTTTAAAAAGTCTAGTGTTTAATGCTGTTTATGCTGCAGTGTACTCGACTGAAAGCTTCCATCCAGTCGCGCTCTGCTTCAGAGGCCACACCTCCAGATGATGACACTGCAGAGAGATGCAGATTAATATATTTGGACACTATTCCTGCCTGCACCACTAGGCACACAACACAGACGTCTGCTATGCAGTTATTTTCATCTCAATAGGGAAAGAAAACAGAGAGGTGTTCTACCAGCAACTGTTGTCAGGACAGAGGGAGGCTGGCCATTACAGTTAAAGGGTGGATGGGAATTACAAATAATCTACCCAAGGAAACATTGTGTGAAAGGTATTTTTATGTGGACAATTTCCTTTGAACAGAACTAACTTTAATATTTCTAAATCATGTTTCTTTAGATATAAACAGGTACTCTGGTTGTCTGTATTATATGAACATATTCAGTAGGTTGCCTCCCCATCACGCAGTCAAAAAGCTCTAAACAGATTTCCCACTATTTGGTTAGGGGTGGTGTTGCAAGGAGAGCTGAGCAAGGTAATGCGATGGCAGTGGTAGGGGGAAGTGGGGATTACTATATCAGATGCCGTATAAAATGGAAGGCTGCAATTACATTGGTACACTCGGCATCATTATGCATTAGATACAGGTTGCTGCAATTTAAAAGGTGTTTTAAAGTTTACAACTCAGTCTATCTATGAGCAAGTTGACCAATCTCTACTCAGGTTTGGACCTGTCTCAGGTGCACTTGAGACCCAGCCAACATCCATCATATGTTTTGGCTAGGTCCCAAACTTACCCAGTGTTGGACAGGTATATTTATCACTGTTTCGTATACAGGAGCTATATGTAATACTGTTATTGATCCTGACCTTTATTTCATGTATTTAGTGGTTACTGTCTTCAATATATATTTCCATTCACAGACCTTACTGCCGAGACACAGTCGGTTTTGTGTTTCTATGTCGATCTGATTTGGAGCATTGGGAGTACGAGTGTGATTGAAAATTGGGAAATCAATGAAAATATTGAAACGGTATTGAATGACAATAAGGAAAAATATCTATAACATTTGACTTTTTATTGTGTTGCGTACCTGGACCCTCACAAATGGAGCCGTGCCCTGGCATTGGTGTCTTCTTGTATTTTGGGGAACTTCCCCATATATCGGAACACCTCACCACCTTTCACAGGCACTATAGTTAAACAGAACAAACCTTTATTTGGCCCTGAATGCCAAAGCGCTTGCACCTGTCAGTTCTCCCAGCTTAAGAGATCATTAATATTCTTCACAGGCTCTCGGCCGATCCTCCAACCATCCCTGTATCTAATTAGGGCTCAAATCCTCTGTAAAGCCCAGGTAGGCTTTTCAATCTGCATCAGCACAGCTTTCCCGAAAGCAGGAAGTGCTAAGTACCTTGTAAGCTACAGATATTAAAACAGGCGAAAAGAAAATCACAACGCAAAGAAATTCTCAAAGGATGCTGTGTTTGTGTGTGTGTGGGGGGGGCATGTTCCATGAGAGCATTCTATTCCTGAACCCCACTTGTTCTGCATTGTTATTTCATTACTGCGATAATCTTGCCATCTGGGACAATAGGATCACATAATAACGTATCTTACCTTTTATAGTATGGGTATTACACACAACCTATGTATGTACACAATCTATGTATATAGTAGACCTCATGTGCCTGGTGACTTAACAGACCATTGCATGTTGCTGTGATGGTCTGCTGCAAATAACCTGCCTTCCAGCACACCCTTCCACATTGTGCTAAATCCAAGAGGTTCAACACACACAATGAACACTCAAAATAATTCTATCAGCATAAGCATGAAATTGCAGTGTCAAGAGTATGAAATAATTTGTTGATCACAAGTCGTTTCAGTCCACTTTTTTTCTACCTGCAACTTTCTTACCAAACACACTCTAATGTTCACATGACAGGTACAGGAAATAGCAGCCAGGGGTGTTGATGAGAGCTCACAGAACATGTAGTCAGAGGTACCACTGTTCCATATATCTAGGTGATCTGTATTGCTTCCAGCAGCGTTTACTCCACACCTTTCCATTTATGTGCTGTACATCCAGACATTTTCATAAGCAAATATTGGGCGGTGATTATCTCCCTGGTAGTGTCATATTTCAGCGAGGTAAGGCACCTTTCACCACTGTGATAAAGTACCCCGCTAATTGCAGTGGTTCAAGATGGATGAAAGGAGAGAATGAGGGGAGGATAGAGAGAGAGGGAGAGAGAAATAGAGTAGTGTGGATTCAGTTTGAAGGGAAGAGAAAATAAATGTAGGACTCTTAAGCCCAAAGTCCTTGTAAAGAGAGAGATGGATAAAACAGAGGGAAAAATTAATTGCAGGAAGAAAATCATTGCTGGTCTGTGAGTTGAGAATAAAAGTAAAACGATTGAGTGGTTTTTAGGCCCAAATGTGGGGTCAAACTTGATTAAGGAAAGACAATTACAGTTATATGTGTGTTGTACTGTAGTTGTCTCAATACCGACGGCTGCCAGGCTCCACACAGCCAGAACATGTGCCTTTGTACACTTTACAGGATGCAGCAGAAAAGCCTTTTTCTTCAGCAGCTTACACTAGCACAACACCTCTTTTTTTCAAAAAAGGAACTATCACCTTGGCCTCTGCTAAACTCTGGTCGGGTAGTTTCACAGAGAGACTTCAAACTACCTGTCCTTCTGCTGATTGATGACAGAGTAGTCAAGGCGACTGGAATTGCTATCCTCACCTCGGTTATAAAACTGGCCAGCTCAGCAGTTTCTAATTGCTTCACCGTGCGCCGGTTCGTCAAAGCATTACGTTATCGGTTTGAGGTTATTAGGCAAGTAACTGTTGTGAGGGAAATGTGGGATAAAGACAGGGCGATTGCTTCATGTTGGTGTGCAGTGAAGGATCACCTGTTTCTGGTTTTGAATTTGAGAAGGGAGCCACTTACAACTTAACTGCAAAGACACATCGGAACCCACTCTTAATAAAATTATAGGCTAGGTACGCTCTGTGCTCTGACTGGATGGAAATTGGAGGTCAACTACAGTTCCTGTCTCTTAGTATATACAGCTTCCTTGTCACTTCGTCATCATAGCCTCCCTCCTATTACTGGTATCTGAATATGTACCAACGTGTCTCGATCAAAACCCATCTTTCCTTAACTACACCACCTGACTCGGAGTACTTCACACCGTCATGACACAGCTCCGCTATCTCTTAGCTAAACCATCGGTCTCTTCATCCCTCTCTGAGTCGTTTGCCCCACCGTTCTACCTTGATTTCCAGCACTTTAGAGGGTAAGGAAATGCTAAGTGATTGCAGTCAGCAAAAGAGGACACCCTCATCAGATTACTTTTCTCAACTCCTTCCAACTGCATCCCCTAACCAATGGGTGAGGAGATCTGTTTAGAGCTCTTTGATTGGCTTCTGTAGTCGCTGATTGCCGGTAACCGTGGAGATGCGGGTGCGGGGCGGGGAAGGGTTGGCCCCGAGCAGCCGCAAGGACACTTTTTATTGCTATTGATGAGAATATTAATCAAACGTCAGAAGGTTAATCAAGGCCAATTAATTAATTGATTTATCAGTTGGAGTAGTCAGAGGGATTAAGAAGCTGGTGTATAGGCGTACTTTGACATTGTCCCTTTCATTTCAAAACAAGTGGAAGCTAGACTGACGGGTGATTAAGGTGGAGGGAGATTGATGGCTACAACGTTGCTGGAATGTCGAGCATGAACGGCACGTTCTCAGAGGGAAGGTTAAGGAAGGGTATGCCAAAGAGTTTCAGTAGAATTCACGTATGCTCTATGTAAATTATCCTAACGTTCCTCTGGACCATATTCAGCAATGTTATTGAGAATATTAGTGATGACTATAGTAAAGATCGCTCAAACGCTGTATGGTTTTATGCTAGTGATAGGAGGGGAAATGACCACCATGTCAAAAACAGTAACTGCAATCATTCTAACCAAAATAAGAAAATCCATCTGAACTGATATCTAATATAAATTGATAAAGGTATTATCAGGTTCAGAAAAGAATTGACCCTTTAGATATTCCCTGGCCGTTTAGAAAAAGAGATGACTTTACTCTCCTCCTAACCAAATCTAACTTGGCTACTTCCCTTTAAGTAATATATATTTTAAAATTACAATTCCTCATCGCAACCTCTCCGTTGCGCACCTTTGATAATTACCGTAGAAAAAGCAACAGCTCTCTGGAGGAACGATAGATCACGATGGGCATCCTTCTAGCCAATTATTCCTTTGTAGCACATGTAATTAAGTGGGGGAATATAATGTAGAGAATTAATTATGATTAATGGGGCTAATTTGAATGGACGGATTAAGTGCAGTGTTTTAATGCGCTCATATTTCACCTTTCTTGAGTTGAACGCTGCTCTGGTTTGAAAGTCCCCTCACAGCTTGTGGGTGTCTCTGGGGAAAGGACTCATGAGAAGCAGGCAGAGTGAGCAATTGAGTGAAAGGGAAAAACAGGTAAAGAAGGAGAGGGGGGAAAAGACCACAGTTAAAACAATTTGTTTGATGATTTTCAATAGGATCAAGCAATCTGTACATGTTCATCTCCTTGTTGTTCAACTGAGCAAATGGTGGCACAACTAGGCATCAGAGACTGAGCATCACACAGATGAAGGCACAATATGCTAATTCAATGTCTGTTCTTCCATTTTTCTATGCAAATGTTTATTGTAGGTGAAAGAGAGGAAGAAAAGATAAATTAACTAAGCCTCAGCAAACTCCTGAGAGACTAACCATATAAACTGTAGGGCTGCCAAGGGCTGTAACCTACATTATAACCCACACAACCTTTATTTTGTGTTGATCTGCATACATTAACTATGGACAGCCATATAACAAGTTAAAGGTTGGCATAGATAGTACACACACACAGAGAGAACAACCCACCAACACATTCTGCTCACTGTGTGTGGGTTATCTCACACCACAGACTGTTGGACGCAGTCATCCATTTCATTCGCTTCGGCTCTTAAACAGTAGATGAGTAAGCAGTATAATAAGTCTACAATACGGTGACCATAAATATATTGGTCCCACTGTCCCATACTGTACGGTCTTCTCAAGCACACTGCAAACCACCAGGGTTACTTAGATCACTTAACATTCTGGTGTCTGGCATGTAATTCACTGTTAGAGAGATACTGTTTTAGCCACTAGCATCTATGATGCTAGGTGCCAGGAAAACAGATGGGACGGTGATGGATCAACTCTAAACACGCACAGGCATGCGTTTGCACACACATGCCTCATTGACACATAGCTCATATCGGCACACTCACAAAACACACACACCCCGTTATCCTCCGTTGCTCTCAATCTTTCACTACTCACACAAACACATACACACCTCATGTTAATTGGGGTGCTACAAACAAGCTTACTAGTCCCCTTGTGTTCCAAAGCTGCCACTTTTCAATGACATGGCAGCTGTGATTGTGCTAACGGTGCCTCAACCCTAAAATGTAAACAAACACTGATGTTTTTTCCCCCTACTTCACAAGGTTTTGAGGAGGTCAAGCTACAGCCAATATCTATTAATTAGCTTCTGAAGGCTACCTGACGCATTTTTACATGAATGTAAAGAAAAGTCTATTGCGAGTCATTTTATCCAAAATGGACAATGAAGCAACAGGCAGACACACAAAGTAATGTATGCGTGTGTGTATGAGCTGCCCCTGAGCATGGGGAGAAAGGTCAATTATTATCTTGTAGAAGATGGCATTTACTGGAGCCTCTTCATACTCTAGGGTGGTGTAACATGCTAGTGGCACCATCAGATTCCTCTTCCTCTGTCTTCTCTATGGCAGACAGACACAGCAAGCAGTGAGTGGCAGAAATGTTTGCGTGTGCGTAGCATAAATATTTAGGACCTGTTTGTAGGCACCCATCATGCCCTATAGAAGACCTAGCAGTCAGGTGGGTACAGTGAATTAAAATTCACCTCGGTGTTACCATGGCGCCTGTCACTCATATCCCCATCGCATCACCCACCCACGCACCCCTAACCCCCCAACCCAGGACACGGCTTCTGCTTTTCTGCTGAATAAGCACTTGAGATAGACAGATGCTGACGAGAGGTTTTCAAGTGCAAAATAAACAAGTACACACACCCACATACAGATGCACCGAATGAGAAGCACAGACACAAGAAATGGCTACCCCTTCTCTTGTCAGGAATAGTGTGTCTTCCAACATGAAGTACAGACAATACAGTGACCTGTGGTTCATCTTGTGGCATGGCTGTGTGGTCTCTCAGAAGATGGGAGGGGCTAGGTCGGACAGGCAGAACTATTAAGATCAAGACTGACTCAATGGGATCTGTTGTTAAGATAAAAACCAAAAGCTTCACGAAGCACAAGACAGGGTCTTAGATGAATATATTTTTCTGTTTCCCTTTACGATGTGAACCATGGAATATGGGTACAGCACTCGCTTTGAAAAAGACATCCGTTTGTCCGACAGTTGATTATTTTCTCTGACAGCACTTCCAAAATGTTCAGCTCTCCGATGCCTCCTTGAACACAGACTTCAAATTGGGAAGTCTGACAAGGTTGGATCGAAATACAAAATGTACAGCACGGGAGCAACCTGCTATGACAAATGCAAAGTTGCTCGGTTCTGGCTTGTTTCTATTTGCGTAGTTCAGAGTCATAACCCAGTAACGAGGGGGCTCCCTTGAACAGCTTGCGGATGTCAGACCATGACAGACTATCATCAGAGAGATCGAGGTGGGGGAGGATGAAGGATGTGTATGAGACAGGGGACCAACTACTTGGGTGGGGAGAGTGAGACAGAGTGAGTGAGGCTGAGTGTTACAACCCTTAAAATGTTCAATGGTATGGGGAGAAGAGATAAGGGCCTATAAGAAAATGTGCCAGGAATGGTATAATGGGAGTGGGGAGACAGTGACCAGGAAACAAATAAACATATAGTTCTCATTTATTCAAAACAAAACACCACAGTCGAACAAGGAAACTGTAAATGGTGCCAAAGAAAAGTAAGCAATAAAAAGTGTCCTAACTGTCTAACCAAAAGATCCAATATGATCACGTGGGGGCACCTGATCCTAAACTAGAGTTTTAACAGTGGGTAAACTACAGCATAGAGTGTAAACTTATGTGCAGCTTAGCAGTCCCCTTGCCACTGTATGAAAAACTCAAATGAACAAAAGGGTTTTTGAGGTTTTGGGTTGGTTGAGGGGCAGTTTTATGGGCGTACGAGAACCCCTTTGTGACATTACTTGTCTCAGTACAAATACATTCTGATTTTATTTTGTTTAACAAAACATGCCAGTGTTTCCGCTAGGGTTATGGGCAGCAGACCAAAATTTTGTCTCCCATTAATTTTCAAAGAAAGTCACATGACAGTCCCCTCAAGGCAGTGTGAGATACCAGGCAGCTCAGAAAGGTAGCCTAGTAAGAGAAGTAAATCATTTTCTTTGCAATTCATTGCATTTATTAGGGCATTTGTGGATGAGAAATGTCAAGTTCACAAATAAAACCCAAAAAATCATCCTGGAAAAAAAAGTCCACGTCTGAAAAATAACGTATGAGCTGCCACAGGTTTTTGGAGCATTTCTCTGTTGCAATGGGTAAAGTAAAGAGGGACGGTGAAAGGCAGGGGGGGGGGGGGGAGTCGAAAAACATGAGGGGGATGCCACCTGCTGCTGGAAGGGGGGGAAGGGGAGGGGGCGTGTACAGATCTAGGAGAGCCATTGCCTAGAAGAGCTGCTAACAAGGTAATCAGGTTGTGCATCTGTTGGTGCCTACTTAAGAAGAGAGTCACTGTACACCAGGGACGTGGCCAAAACTCTGTTTGCTCGTTTAGCTAATTGAGGCAATCTGTATTATTCTGTATCTTTTTTCTTGACACCTGCATGCTCATCGAGACAACTCGTACAGTGTCAACATGTCAAATGATGGGCTTACACATCTTGGGTTAATCAGAGCTGTGTTAATTGAAGGATGTCTGGCAGTTCTGAGAATAGCCTTAGACACAGCAATCAGCACTCTGAGACTACTGTAGGAAAAATCTTTTCTTTGGAAAACAGTTTGTGAGAAAAATGAAGCAGTGGGCTTTGTGAGGTACATAGCTTCGCTTATCCAAAAAAAGGAAGACTTAAAAAAGTACTTCATGTATCCTCTCCTATTGCTAAGTGCCCTTGTCCTGAAGGGTCATGTAGCATTCATTTGTCACTATCCATCAACTAAATTGTTTACATGCTGTGAAAGGGCAGTGGCATATGCTTTATTGCAGCACTGTTTGTCCACAGTGCCTGATGACTGTGGACATTGTCACCACTGGATCTGCTAGCTGGCAATGTGACTTCCTGTTGTGACACTGCTTGTTTCAAGTGGACACTGTTTGCCTGTCTTCAGGGGATATCCGGCTGTTTCAGATTGACAGTCCATGAGCCATGTGACTTAATACCATGCTGAGTGTATGGTGAAGCACAGATCCATTTATATTGTGAGCGTACAAATCCTTACCTGCCAGATGCCATGTCTGATCATATCTCACCTGGCCAAAATGATCAAGTGGATGTATTTACAATCACATGGAAGTACTGGAATTTTCTTCGTACCTCAGACTGAAAATTACAGGTATCATGAACAGTATTTTGCTATCAGAGTGAATCCAGCAACAGGAAAAGTCATTTACCACTGTGCATACACAGGTGATGATGGCTTGCCAAAGAAAGGAGATGAGAGAGAAAGGGAGAAGGAGAGGGGTAATCGACTGTCTCCTGGTCAACTGGGAACTCAGCTCTCTTTATTGTGAAGAGGAGCTGTTAATTATGAGACACAATGCAGCCGTCGTCTGCAGTCTAATTGCTTTCTTTGCGGGTCACGCAATCAGATGCACCCCGCCGGCATCGTAGGAAAAAGACATCATGGAGAGGAGGTTGTAATTGCCTCAGGGGGAAAGATACAGCAGAAAGAAAAGGCAGGGGTCGCTGGCCAGTGTTTCAATGTCTGCAGCATCAGAGGCATCAACACAGGCTGCCAGTGTAAACAAGAGATGTATTACGAGATGAAGGACAATCAATTTGAGGATCTGTAAGTGTGAGAGACCTTATCAAAGTGCACATGATTGTAATTTCTATACCTATACTTTGATCGTTGAAAAATATACATTGTGCTGACTTTTGTTGAGGTTTTCCATGTCTACAGTACAGTATGGTAAATCATTTTGAATCTATTATCATACTATATCATAGAAAGGTTCTATGGCATAAAAGTTGATATAAACTTGCTAAAATGTCCACAAAAACAGATTAAATATTTACATTTAAAAACTACAAAATGTAATCCATATAGTTGAAGACATACGTTCCAAGACGTTTGCAGTACAAAGACATGTTTTCCATCTCACAAGAAAGGTTCAGGACACTGAATAGTTTTTCTTCCTATTGAAAAGTCCTTAATATAATCCCCTTACCATATAGCCTAGTATGGCTGTTCTGTTTTCTATGAACTACTTGGCAAGGTTATGCATGATCTGCTTTTCTGATGCAAATATTGCTTCTCATTCTCTGAAGCTCTTTGGTGCATATCCATAATCCATTTGCAAAGGAGTTGTGCTCAGAATATCAAGTTTATTAATTCACTGGGAGGGCAACAATTAGCAGTGTAAAAGGCATAGGTATAATAGTTGTCAGCACCAGTTATCATACAGTCCTAACACTAACAGTTACTTGGATATATTGGCAAAATATCCACATTTCAGCAATGATATTCGCCTGGGGCGGTGTGACCTGTTGACCATTTGCTGAATGAGCGAAGTTAGAATCTGGTGGAGAACAGAAGTCAGAGCTCAGCTTTCCTCCCTCTGAAGACCTTAGTAAACCTCAGCCAAGGTCAGAGCCAACACATTTTGGTTTTCGGTAATTTCTTACTCCCACGACAAACAAGATACCATCTAATCAGCACCCCAGCAGTGTTGTCCCTGGTATCCACAACAGCATAGGAACAACAAACAAAAGCCAGAAAATAAAAAAACAATTCTAAAGTTGCCAATACCTTTTCGTAGATGGATATGCAGTGCTATGGTACAAACACATTCATTGTAGCAGTCAGCAGTACAGTGCATATTGTGCTGAGATAGGAAATTGTTCGGTTGTCTCAAATCAGATTCATGTTTTGTATTCTCTTGTTCTCTGTACTCTGTCAAGCATTTCATCCTAAAAAGGGCCATCCTTGAGGTATAACTGGCTGTATTACATCTGTCTTAAGCGTCAGACAAACACCACATGACACGTACAGACAGAAAATCTGTGATCTGCAAACAGAGACAGTTTCAAGCGTCAAGAATAATTGCAATACCCTTGCCTGCCTGTCACTGTCCCATCATCCTAGACTCAAACACTGGGGTAAAAAAAAAACCTAACCCTAAGTAGTGATGTAGATTGGTATACAGTTGAATAAAAGGCTGTCAACCACCCCCCACCCCCCGACCCCCCTACCTAAGAGAAGATTGTGGTATTACCCAGAACACAGAACAGACAGCTCCATCAGCAACTAATTGTAAGGTATGTTGCAATGCGATTCTCAGTGGGCGATTAAAATATTTCTGTTGTTTTCCCTCTCTTTTGTTGTTGGCGGTGCGGCGCGTTGACAAAACGCCTCTTCGGTAGCTCACCCACTCTCACTGTCTTTCATCGGCATGCCTCTCTGACTTGGTCAGTCTAGGATACAAGCAACCTTAATCTCCCATCATCACAGCCAGGCTCATAACCAGAGGCCAGAGCAAGGTTACAGAACAGATCCTTGTTATCTGCTCGTTACATTGTCTCATGGCAATGTACTTTGGGGCACAGAGTTCAATTAAGAGAGAGTTAGAAATGGCCAAACATGGACTAGATCGCTTATTGAATGACAGCAGCAGGCGAACCCATCATCCATTGTGAGTGTTGTATGTAACCGCTGATAACATACAACAGAGACTTTTTAAATATGAATGTCCCAGCGTCCTCTCTGTTCTGAATCGATGCACTACAGTAGTTTGTCTGCATGTGCAACTGTGTAGCATTTAAATGTAAAACACATTTTACCTTCTGTTTTTGGATAACTGAACAGACAGGATCTAATAGACAAATTCCAGGCCTCACTCTAGCTCTACGTACCTCTCTTTGGCCCTCCAGGCCTCACTCTGGCCCTCCAGGCCTCACTCTGGGCCTCCAGGCCTCACTCTAGCTCTACGGACCTCTCTCTGGCCCTCCAGGTCTCACTTTGGCCCTACAGCCCTCACTCTAGGTCTCCAGGCCTCACTCTGGCCCTCAAGGCCTCACTTTGGTCTTCCAGGCCTCACTCTGGCCCTCCAGGCCTCACTCTGGCCCTCCATGCTTTACTCGAGCTCACTATGGCCCTGAGATGGCACAGTTTAAGGATTTGCAACAGATAATATGTTTGAATCTACAATAATATGGGAGATTGATAATCAATGCTTATCTGTCCAAGTCACTTGGCTTGCGTCTCGTTATGTATGGATATAGTCTGTGAAACTGATGGCCAGTGTGGAACAGGCTGGTGAGTCTGCTTTGAAAGGATTAGAAGTCAAGGTTCTCTATGTTCCTATGGGGAACAGATAAGATACCCCAATATCACATCCATTGTTTTTTATTGAAACTGGGTCCTGTCACCCATGTGTAGGAACAAACAGATGAAGTCAGAGGAACACAGAGTGAATCCATCTATGAGTCAGAGAGCAGAGACTCTCAACAGAGATGAAGCAGCCCTGTCACTTGGACTCATCGTCACTTTACATCTTGTTCCATACCTGCAATATCCCATTCTACCTCTATAAGCAATAAAACAAAGCAGAGACAGAAGCGAGTCTATTTATGCCAGAACATTCATTTCCATCCACAGTCACTGACGTAATCTGATGACAAGATTTATGAGGTCTATTCACAAAAGGTTGGATGATCCCAGATTCCCAAATTATATAAAATAGTCTCCATGCTTTTTTAAAAACATGATCATTTAGTTTATGGAGCAAGTGTTCTGTGTCTGTCTTGTCATTTTAATTGTCATTCAACACCTGTGCACATTGCCTTGCCTGCACACAATGAGACTTTTCTAAAGAAAAGAGAGGTAGAAAAAGAGGACATGTTCCTTCTACATTAATCACACCTGAGTTTCTTTTTCCAGAAAAATGAGGTATAGTTCAGTACCATTTCTCTTTTTTGCCTTGTACGTTTGGGTGAATATGTTCTGTCACGAGTAGAAATACCGTGTGTGTGTGTGTGTGTGTGTGCATATGCGTGTGCATGCATGCATATGTGTATGTGAGTGTGTGTGTGTGTGCTGCAGAGACAAGACAGAGGATCTTCCAGTGATGTACAATGCTATCTGCACCGGAGGCACTGGTGACCTTTAAAAAAACACCCACACCTCCGCGGAATCCCAATATTGCTGAGGTGTCTGTTGTACCTGGGAAACCTGTTGACAATTTGACAGCATGTTGGGAACTCGAAAGGCCACATTGTTTAGTCAAACGTCTGTGGTTCCAAGCATGCTGGGCATTTCTGTTTCACTGTTTTTGAGTGGAAGATTTCTCGTTACCTTGTTTTGTGCTACCAAATTGATTACAGCACATGGACAGCAATGTTTGACACCCATTGATCACATCTGCACAAAGTCCTGTCAGTGTCAGACAGAATGTAGTATTTCCAGAGGCACAGTCGGCACCAATCCACAACTCACTGGTGTTCTGGAAGTCTGGAATTAAATTGACCCAACTGCACAAATAGGAAAACATAGTAGGTGGGCATATACTGTGTATAGCTCTGTGGTAGCTGACCACAGATCAAGACAGCCCAAGTTCAAATTCCCTTATGGGAAAAAAAATGTTACAGCCAAAACTCAAACTGTACCATTATACTGTACTGAGGCATACTGCATAGTGAAGCCATCAATTGGATAGCAACTGGTAAACTGCAGCCCTGGCACCTGTGTAGTAGAAGAGTTTATTGGAACAAGAGACAAGCCATAACAGACACTTACTTTGAGTGCATTGATTGTTTCCTCAGACCCTCAAGTTAATAACATGGTGCTGACTCAAAGGCAGAAGCAACACATTCATTGTGTGGAAAAGGATAAAAAAAATTTTTTTAAGTACTTCAAAGAAAAAAAAGAACAAATAAGGTCAACAAAAAACCTTTGGTTTTGAGCACTGGATAGAGAATGGTCTTCAAGTGGTTGCCAAGTGTGATCCATTTGCTAATCATACAATTCAAAAAGATACATTATTTTTTAGATAAACTGTCAAAGTGGAAAGTGTGATACCTGGTCTGATTTATTGCACCTATTTTCTGTTGCTATTGAAAATCATTCAGACCCTATTTGCAGGATTGTGAACAAATGTAGGGTTAGATTAAATCTGTGACGGCACTTCCAATGTTCTACACAGTCAGAATTCATTTTTATAAAAACATCAGGTTATTACAATAGAAGATGGCAAGTGACGTGTTTTAACAGACTTCAGTGTGAAAATATGTTGTGAGCATTATCAGAACATGGCATGCTAATTATGATGAACGGGCTGCTGTCAGAAAGATGAACAGTACATTTTTGAGGGAAACTTGTATGACTCGAGTTACGAGGAGGCAGCGGGAGTTGTGACACGATACAGCATTGTGGAAGACTCCCAAACAATGTTCCTGTCATATCAATTTATTGTCACCCAAACAGAGGCCCGAGAGAGACATCAAGGAAAAGGAGGTGGGGAGGAGGCTTCTTCGAAATTGGATGTTGCTTTTAAACAGATCAATCATCATTTAGCATTTCCAAGGTCAGTGCCATAACTAATATTTCCAGTTACTTGGATGGAAAAACAAATGAGGGCGTCATCTTATTTTGGGGTGCTGAGTGACAGCAGAAGTTAGCAAGTACACAGTTGGTTGTTAGTTGCAGTGAACGGAGTCAACTGACGCTAACAACAATTGTCCTTGCTGCCGCATTAACACCCTCAAATAAGAGAGAATGGGACAACCTGAAAACCATCTCATGGTTGGAAAATCATTAACCCATTACATGCATTTGTCAAAATGTGTGCACAAACACAAGAACATACACTTGCACATGCCAACAGGCTGGCGTACAGTAGTGTGCACAAGCAGTCAACTAAACGTTTGGCATGACTGACAGCTGTCTAGGAGAATGGACAACTTTGGTTGTCAGGCCAGGGGATCCATCACCATTAGTATATTGTGTTTATGCACCATGCACCGTAAAGGCTCTAACCCCTGTCAACACCTGCAGTCAGCACTTTGATATATTTAAATCTGACAAGCTGCCCTGTAAATCTAAGAAGCATAGATGTGGTTGGTTGGGATGGTGGGCTGTACCACTATCCACAAAACAGTGTTGGTGTTGTACTGTATGTATACTGTAGATGTACTGTACACATTGTCATTTTAGATAGAAGACAGAGTATAGGTCTGAATGTAAAGTTTTGTTTCAATTGGTTGAGCTTTAACCAGCATTAGCCAGATATCTTCAGACATTCTGTATTTAGTTTCAGATAGCATTGTATGAGTTCACTGAAGCCAGGAGAAATTGAATGTAGAATATCATTGTGTGAAGCACAGGTGCGAGTTTCTTTTTCTTCATAAAGGTGGTATGAGCCAATCAGATGCTAACATAACAAGCAGTGAGCTATAGCTTGTGATTTTATGGCATTGGCATCATTGCACACATTCCCTCTTTGTGTCTCATTAAATGCATTAGAACATTTTATTTGACTTCAACATTTCCACTTTTCATCCTTCAGCTCCAGCCAATTACTGTGGTTGAACTGTGTGTGGGATCAGTCTGACCTTTGACCCCTTCCGCTTTGCGCGGAGCACCACTGAACATTGTCAGTGTCTGGGTCCAGGGCCGTCCTGGAGACACCACACTCCGGACAGAATTAGACTTCAGCCACCTGGGTCTACCTCAAATGTCAGCCATTGAGTAGCTCACTGAGAGGAGGGGCACTAAATGTCAAGTAAAGCTTTTTAGTCTAATTAGCTTTAGTAACTCTCAAGAAGCCCATCTTCATGAGGGCTGATTAGTGGTGGCACAGCACATCATCACCCACCCACCCCCCCTTCCCCACTAACTGTATGTCCATGGTGGTCCTAAGCAGGACATCAAGCATTAGATTCTTTCTTTGATATAAATCAACTTTTAAGATTTTTAATGACTGGATGAATCCAGTTCCTGGATTAGACTGGTCTCATTGAAAATAAACCTACACAAAACACAGGACTGAATTAAATACGTCTCACTAATGAAGCACAGTGTTCACAACAATTGAACATGGTAAAGTCAACTGCACATGACAAAGTATGTTCGGCTTATTGTAATATAATCCACTACCCGCCTGTATAGTTACATAAGGATGGAAAAATATGTATTTTGCAACAGACCTGGTTGCATAATTACCACATGCACGTACATTTCTACCTATACAAAAAGATGGGTGCTGTTTTTCAAGCCGAATCTGGGTTTAGAGAATGTTTATGTACTTGTCACAGTGTTCTCAAACCCCAAGGCCTGTCATGACAGTTGTGAGGAAGGTGGTGTAAGTACAGCTGACTAATTACTCAGTGACAACAAGACGGCGCTGCAGTCTCTTGTGTTTGCACCGGCGTGTGTGAAACGAATGCTAATTTGCAGCCCTAATGCACGGCGACGAGGCGCCGTTCACATGCGGGTGACGAGCGAATGTCTCTCCATCCGCCCTACTTCATCTCCACAGAGAGACTGATTTGTTTTTCCTTTTACAAATGAATCTGGTTCAGTGAAGGGCTAATTAATTAGGGATTCATGCTGGGGAGTGTGTATGTGTGTGTGGAGAGGGGGTGGGGGGGTTGGGGGATTAAGCCCATTTTACTCCAGAGATTTGTGAAGGAGAATCTTGTTTTGGTGACGTTTGAGATATTGACATGACCCTCTCCATCTCTCCTTCTCTCTCTCTCTCTGCCATGCTGATTGGTTGAATGCACCTCTGACTCACAATTTTACATCTCAACAGGATGTGGAGATTGTAAATACACAGGGGAAGCAAATGTCTCAGTCTCATCAGCACTTCTGAATCACAGGGACTTTTACATTCCACAGTCAGAAACAAAGCTTTTCCTGAATGATGGCCTTTGCCATAT
Source organism: Plecoglossus altivelis (assembly GCA_036571765.1). Taxonomy (NCBI): domain Eukaryota; kingdom Metazoa; phylum Chordata; class Actinopteri; order Osmeriformes; family Plecoglossidae; genus Plecoglossus; species Plecoglossus altivelis. The sequence continues at coordinate 8,253,349 of BROE01000012.1, forward strand.
GTCTAATAAACAAAAATATGTGAGAAGTATCCCAATTAGAGAATTGCAACATGACTCGTGAGGGCGAACACAATCCGCACAGCATAACAGTACATTTACTGTATATCGTATGCCGTAAATTCAGTTCTGATGAGGGATGGGTTTTGTCATCTTGGCAGGTTCCGGAGCAGCTAGGCGAAATCCCTCAGGCATTGTTTCAGAGCCCACACTCCTCCTTTCTGAAGTTGCATTTCGTGCTGAGTTCAAGCAAGCGCTTGTCTGTAATTTTCATTTTTGAAGTGGCGACAGCGTACAAACTGCATCAGTTTAACGATAATGCTTTGAACGCTATGTAAATGCTATTCAGAAGATGTGAAATAAAGAAAAGGAAGAGGCGACCCCTCTCGTTTGGGAGTAAAACTTCGTAGTGGGAAGTAGTGGAGTGGGATTCAATTCGTTTTGACCCTATTTAGATCAGGCTTTGCGGACGCAAATTGCTTTGCCAGTGGGCACACAAATGCTCCAAAAATCAGGCATTACTCTTGACAACACACATTTGTCTAGCAGTGAGACAGAATGAACGTGGGTGTCGAGTCATGGCCCAGCAGTAATCCGATTCACGTTTTCAAAAGCCTGCTCACTTATTATCTCAGGTTTTTGTTGAATGTGTTTGCCACTGCTCAATCTCCTGTGAAAGCAGCATAAAACACAACAAAAACTATAATGTGATATTCTCCAAAAAGACAGAACATGGGGGATGCTGTCAACTGTATGTAGAGGATTCTAACCAGCAATCTGTCACACAGACCAGTGCACAGGAAGCGCGTGGATGACCACACAATCACACATACATTTAGCCATATTGGCCTGACTAGCACTGACAAAGTATTATGTCTGTCTCAGAAAAACAAAGCAGGAGACTTTACCAAGCTGCCACAGACATTGAACAGGCGGTAAGTTAATAAAAAGAGCTCTGGCCTTCTTGGAGACATTATGCAATAATTGCAACTTCCTCTCACAAGATACAAAAACCTTGCAACATCCTGTAACCTTTCAGTACAAAAATATTCTCACTGCAAAAGGTCAGGCTGTACCTAGACTGTAGACCAGTAAACCTCCCTCTCCTTTTTATCAAACACGCAAGGCAGACACTGCATCTCAGTACAGTGACATCAGAGATGGACATTGTATCTTTATAATGGGGTATCTATTTACTCTACAGAAAGGATGGTCTCAAAAGACTATACCCCCCACCAGTTTGGTAATTTCTGTCCGCAAATTACAGTGGAAAAACTCTAAATGTCACATAGATGAACTTCATAAATGGCATGCATATATATAATCTGGCATCATATGTCTTTGTGAAACTGCTCTTCCTCCAATGACTTTATTGATCTAGGAATAGCTTGAAAGAGTCAGTGCATTATTTTAAAAGCATTTTGTGCAGAAAGAACATCACTGACATATTTGTTTCTCAATTGTATATTTAGCCATTTTTGTACCGTTTCGATAATAATTTTTTTGTCCTCAATATTTACCAGTTTATTCTTGAGTCAAAGAAGACAATTTGTGCCATATTTCAAGATAATCCCTCTAGGAAATCCAAGATATCAACTTTACATGTGAATGATACGGATGCGCATGAGTACAATGGGTACAACCCAAGAATAATGCTTCAAGCCAAAAAAAAAAGGTAAAAAAAAGGTTTAGAAAAATGCTATTAAACAAGCTATGTAATCTTTACCTGTCAATGCCCCCCATAGCAATATCCTTGTAGCCCACTAAATAATTCCCTTCCTGACACCATTTTGACTTCCCTTCCAGATCAGATAGCGGACTGGAGGCGGCCACAGTGCACATGGGGAGAGACATGTGACGCTATCATAGCAAGTGCAATTCAAGGACTCTGCTACCTCTGGGTACAGGCTCAGGAAGCCTGCTGTTAGCTCTGACAAAAGGTTTCACAGATCCCACTGGGTTCGACACAGTAATGTTTAAGAAACGTGCAACAAGAGAACGCTGTGGCATGAGCTCATGGCAGCAGACCTCAGCTTGAGGCTATGTTGTGTTTGGAATTGTGAAGTGAGGGAGAGAACTAGCAAATGCAAGGGAGAAAGAAGTAAAAAAGTGAATGCATGTATGTGTGAGCACGTGTGCTGGCGCATGCATGTTATGTGTGTGTGCATGCATATGAGCGGGCGTGTGTGTGCCGCCAGATTATAGATCAAAAAATATTTTTTTATGCGGGGGAAGTTTGGAGACAACTAAATCTGAGGCAACTGTTAAAAGTATGCACAGCCTGACATACATTAGCAGTGATGGGGAATAAACTGCTTGCTACACAGACACTAATGATTTCACTGAAGGTTTTTCACCCTGTGCCACTCACGATAAATGCCTCTTAGCCATCCCCCCCACTCTTGGTTTGACATCATTGAAATGCACAATATATACTTACAATAGAATTCACAATTGCGTAAACATCAGTTTAAAAGCAAAGAAGATGACAAGAGTAAATGACAAAGACATACAACTATTCTAACCTTTACATGGTTACCTAATGACCAATGTCAAATATGGTCTCATTCCTTCCTTCCCTCCAGTAACAGTACCTAATATGGAGGTTGCCTTAGCTTCTACTGGAAGCCAAGCGTGACCCTAAATGGGTCAGGGATGATCTACGTTAATATCAGGATGTCCATTTCAAAGCAACCAAAGCCATGGAGAGGAAGGCATCATAATGAAAAACAAAAGCCAGCACCGCTGTGTTGGGGAACCATCGTTCCGCTGTGTTGGATGGGCTGAATTAACAGAGGAATGGCACCTGGTAATGGGGAGATGCAGTTTGGTTGATTGTTGTTTAGTAGATGGATGGAGTACGAGGGCATTATTACTCAGACACGACGGCCCCTTGCACAGATAGATTGTCAGCGTCCCTGATTATGTGGTGTTTGGGTTCTCAGTGGGGTCATTAGTCACTCGCTGCATGACAGCTGGACGTAGTCCCACAAAAGGGAGACAGAGAGGGAGAGAAAGATGAAACAGAGAGAGGAGATAGAGGGAGGGTGAGACAAGGAAAATGTTTAAGAAGGAATGAGGGAGAATCTCAAAAGAAGGACATGAATGATAGAAACACAGATACAAGAAATGCATTTATATTGAGAATAAATCAAATTAGGCCAAGGCAATCTATACAAGTAACAAGAACAATCCATCTGGGTACTGCAGGACTGCACTCCACTATACCATGAACAGCACTCCATTAGACCATGGACAGCACTCCACTAGACCATGGACAGCATTCCACTAGACCCTGGACAGCACTCCACTAGACCATGGACAGCATTCCACTATACCATGGACAGCATTCCACTAGACCCTGGACAGCACTCCACTAGACCATGGACAGCATTCCACTAGACCCTGGACATCACTCCACTAGGCCATGGACAGCATTCCACTAGACCCTGGACAGCAGTTCACTAGACCATGAACAGCACTCCATTAGACCCTGGACAGCAGTTCACTAGACCCTGGATTGCTCTCCACTAGGTCCTGGACTGCATTACTTGCAGTTCTATTTGAATGACTCTTTCTATACTTGGTTTTAAGACCTCAAGGTTAACATTATTTGTGGTGTTACTCAACAGTACTATTTCAATGAATTTAAGTATTTATTTTCATTTACTCAATCTCACCTTCTCTCCATGTGCTATTTGCTTAGTGCCTCTCTCTCAATCTCCCCCACACTCCCTCGCCCCCTGGGCCCTCTTCCTGCTCTTGTTCTTCTCTACTGGCACGTTGCCCTCCGGAGACTTGGCATGGTGCTATCCAATTTGGTGTCCTGCTAAGATAGATATGTTTGCTTTTCAGTTCAGTTGACAGGCTTCCTCAGCTCTAAATAAATCTGCAAAACAGCCCAACTTTCTTTTTCTTTCTCCTCCCCCAAGTCACTTTCAAAAGCAATGTTGCTGAACCCTCTTCCCCACGTTACCATCTTCCTTTTCCCACAGCAAATGCGTCTCAGACTTTTACATGTCCCTAAATAGATCATTAGATGCCTCTGCAATATTTCCTATGAGAAACAAGAATATACTGTATATCTGTCTGTCTATCAATTATCTTGAGAACTGGCCACTGTACAAAACTGATAGTGTCTTACTCACGATCCAAGGATGTGTAGTGCTGCATCACACGCAATGTCCTTAGGTGACCTTATTTTGGACAATGTTCTCATCAATAGCAGGCAAACTAAGTCACAGACCAATAGTATGTGTGGCTGATATGTTTCTATCCAACCCCAGGGTAACAGAGTTGGGCACAATGGCATGGTTAATGAAACCCGAGCACTTTAGCCAAGAAACCTCTATTTGGTGCTAATAGTCTGCTGAAAAGGTTTTTCACCTGTCCTGGAAGCTCTAACTCATCATTCAAGGACCCCAGACTGAGGGACAAAATTCAGCTTTTACCAACAATCGTGTGATACTCTTCACTTATGGACAAGCAAATAAAATAAAAGGCCTATTCAAGCTCCCAGCACATCTGGGGGCTGTCCATTTTTCTATGCATTATTCCATGCCTTTCTCACAATTTTTGAATAGTATTTCTCTTTTGCATTGAATAATACATCACTTGAGTACACATCATTATGAATTAATGCTGCCTTAACACACAAGATTTCTTATGAAGCACACATGCATCTAGTGGTGGATCAAAATGGGTGTTTGATAGTGCGAGTCTGTAGTGTTGGCAAGGTTTTCCTACATGGCAAAGTTGCAGGGGAGTTTGCTTATTTACAGGAGATCCACAAAAAGGGATAATTATCCACACAACAAAGCAGCAATTATGCATGTGGAAAACTCAGACTGCACAAGGAAGCCACTAATGCATTCTCTGTAGCGGAGATCTCTGGAGCGGAGATCCTGGATGCTTGTTTGTCTGTTTCCAATAAAAGTAAGCTGGTTTGTCTGCTGTTGCTTGGGCTATACATTAAAGCAGAAGCAGGTGGATGAGGTGTTGTGCATGTGTTGGTTCACTATGTGTCTTCTTGTTCCTCGTATGCAGTAATGAGTGGGTGGAAAGGCAGCAGGGCTGAGCCGGGGTCATCCAGGAACACAGAGTTGACCTGTGCAAGAGGTATGTTTGTTTATCAGTTTACAATCAGTTGATACCGATAGCCATTGCACAATCATCTCTCATTACTGTCTACCCGAAGGCCTTTCCTGCCAACACCCACCACTGTCTGCCCACGCAAAACAGTCACACAACTTACAGTTAAGTACACATACATGGACACAAACTAACTTGTGTGTGACTATTTCCTAGCACTCACTTAACCGCAATTAGCCAAACAATCTGAAATTCAGTTTTGACTTCAGCTAAACCAAAAAGCTATCCCTTTGCACAAACAAGATTACCGGACCATTCCTCTCCAATAAAACACCTCCATAGGAGATTTGCAGGTGGCTGAGTTAAGGAGGGGGCAAACTCATTGCTACTTTCTTTGTTTCTGGTTAATATTTAATGTGTTAAATTTGATGCGCACCAAGGTAAACAAGTTCTACCAGGTTTGAGGGATGTTGTCTATTCTGGATGTCTACAAGAGATGAAAGCAAGATGGTAAAAAGAGAGAGAACAGACCATCCCCCCTCTCATCTCCTCCTTCCATCCCCTAAGCCATCAAGTGGCCCTCTGTGCATACCGGTTAGAACTGGCACCTGGACAGCCACCACAAGCCCTAATTCTGCAGTGGGTTCTCAGAGCTCAGTCATCTTTGCATTGGTCTATTAGCCATGGGAGCTGTATCCATACACACCCCACCTGTCTCAGGAGGAAATGTCACTGGCGGCATGCATGTATGTAAGGCCCTATAAGGGAATCAGGACTTTGAATATAAAAGTGAACTTGAGTAGATGTGCAAATAGTAGATTTGACGCGCATTTCTTTTCCTCTGAAAGGCAAAAGAAGCAGGAAGGTAAGGTGTCGACTGAGGTGCCATCACTACCTTAAGAAAATATGTATAATTTTGTTTTATAAATCAGCATCTATACACTCGTCCTCTAAGAACCAAAGATTTTGGTCAGTTTGTTATTTCAGTAAGCATCTCAAAATGGTTCAAAGGCATTGTTATACAGTATTAGGATGATTTAGGATAATGTTTTGTTTCAATGCTTGATACAATGACTGTAAAAAGGTATAATCAACTGGAGCACCACTTCACCTAATAGGTCCTATACATAGTTCTGTTGCTAATGTTCAGTTTCTGTTCAAATATTATTTTCATCTCCATGGTAATTACTCAAGTAGCACGCCTGAATTAAGTTTCTTCTTACAGCAACAAACAACAAGTTATGTTCAAGCAAGGTGTTGAGGCAGCAGAAGAAGGTAGTGATCAATACAAACAGAGAAAGAGAAAAGGGAGGGTGAATCATAACAAGAAAAAAGAACGAGAGACATAGTAAGAAGGTTCCGAAGGCCTCAAAGGCAAGCTTCTTTATCAGCTGGCTAGTAATCCTTCTGAGAGTTGTCCTCAAGAGAGCTATTCAGCCAGCTTGCCAGTCATCTAATCAGTCATCATGTCAGTCAGGTGCAAGACACAGTTCTGTTCTGTACTTGCTATGTGACAGGCAGGCTGTCAAATAATATGAAGTCTGCAGTTGTTCTAAACACACAAATATGTAGGTATATCAGTAGTGGACAAAGCTGACCTTAAATACTATTTGTATGGCATTACAATAATACATTTAAGTTGATTTAATGTATAGAAATTATGTAATTTAAATGTAAACAATATACTATATGTACACATCTACACACAGCGCTGTGACAGTCTGTCTGAGCTGAACGTAGTCCGAGTATGGGTGAGTGTGAGGGAACATGAAAAGGCTGGCAGAATGAAAACATCAGAACTCATTTAAATTCAAAGTGCTTATTTATTTATTTATTTAAACTTGCTGGCTTTCCGCCCAGTTTGTAATTAGAATAATTTTACACCGTACCACGTATCACAGGCGTCTTGCAAATGAAGGAAGTTGGGGGTGGAGCTTAAAGATCACATATTGCTTTGGTGACATTACAAACACATTATTTTAACCACTTTCAGTAAAGTAGTGAATAGCATCATAATTAAGTAGGTTTCCAGTAATATCTTTACCAGTAATAGCTTCTACTTTTGCTGTAATCTCTGTCTCCATTCTACTGCTTCAGTTTGCGCAAAGCAAACTGCCATTGCAGCAATTTTTCACCAAACGTTGTTTCAACCTACAAATAGTGATTTCAAACAAGCAAGACTCCAATCAATTTTACAAAAATATTGGCTTCAACCCAGGTCTGGGCATTGGTCGACACAGAACATAAGTGTCTGCTGAGGACTTGCCTTAAACAATACCTGAGGGGCTTGGATGCGTCAATGTCAGGGATGAATCCATATGCAAGAATCAATGGTGTGTGAAGATGTAAGATGCTGACTGATGTGGTGGAAAAGGAGGGGATGAAGGCAAAAGGTGAAGGAAGGACTGAGACTGTCATGCATCACACTTCAAACCACCCTGTGATCTGCTGGTACTGCGTACGAACACATCGTGTGACTGCATGCAACTACACTGCGTTTATGTACCGTTTCGAGTGGTCTGAAGGCCACATTGTCACTCCCGGATGTGTCACTGCACATCTGTGGCCTGCGGATGACAGTAACAGCCTCCCCGTCCAAGGAGACCAAACACCATAGCTCCACTCGCCTCTGGCTGCAGACACACACCATCTGGCCTTGTTACTGGGTTAGAGGTCCACCAGCCATCAAGTGGAGCAGGGATGGAAGGAAGTGGTGGAATCATTTTGCGACGTATTCTTCAACACAAGATGGCCCCTAAAGATCCAGTGTGTTCCCATCCCCGAGTAGGAGAAATGTTCTGCAGTCTGTCGGGAAGAGGATTGTGACCGTAAAGTACCATGCAAGAATGTATGTGTGCATGTAAGCAGAGCTCTTCTGATTACAGCAGGAGAGAAAGACCAAAAGCAACAAAGAGGAAGAAAAGAAACACAGTAAAAACAATTACATCCCCCACCAACACACAAAAAGGAAAGAGAGAGAGAGAGAGAGAGAGAGAGAGAGAGAGAGAGAGAGAGAGAGAGAATGACAGAGTGAAACAGGAAGAGAGAGGAACGGAGAGAAAGAGAGCAGCAGCTCCACCCAATGGTGACTGAGAGTCATTGAGCAGGACTGCAGCCTGATCTTACAAGTATCTGCATGACTAATTGGATGTGGATGTGCCTAGATTGACTGAAACCCTTTGGGGAGGGAGGGAAGCACACAGACTCACAAAAAAGTCAAACTTATGCAGCATGATTCATATTCTGCAGTACATCAGTATTGCAAACCCGCATCATATAGTTTACGCTGAGACTGATCAAATCTATGCACACAGGCAGTGGAGACAAAAACATACATCACACAGATACTGGATATACCTCAATTTAAATTAAAATCCAGGCAAATAGTCCATTATGTTCCATAGTTAGTCAGCCATATTTTTGGCACACAGTGCTTCTGGGCTGAGGTAAATGACTGTAATAAGGATCGTTTCTAAGCTTTTTGTTCAAGAGACATATTATACCAACCTGCCCCCTCCTAGAGGCTCACAACCACTCATCATCCACTAACACAGACCCTGACTCCCAACTTTTGATGAATGTGGAAGACAAAAAATAAGCAAACTGCCTCATTAGGAAAGAAACCGAAGTTAGTTGTGAATATTTCAAACTGATGTGGGAGGTGAGACTATGAGAAAGCTTTTAAGGTTGGGCTTGTGAGCCACAGTATGATTGTGGCCCTACTTCCAGGAAACCCCGCTGTCCTTTTTCAACATCCAAAAAAGCTGTCTTTTGCAAAGTCAAACATTTATTTCTACTAAAACTGTAAGCGCATACTGCATTGGAAAGACATTGAGATTGTTGATCGCGCTTCATACAGAAACTGAAAAGTAAAAATGACCAAATGTCTGCATACTGGCTGAGATGATTGAGAAGAAAACACTGATAGAATCTTTATTCTCTCTCTCTACAAGTTTTTTTATTTCTTTTTACTTTTGCACTGACTGATGATTTTGATCTACTGTCTTTAGGTTTGGATTTTTTAAATGAGACCAACAACAAAAAAACTAAAATATTGAAACTCAATTCGCTCTTTATCCTTCTCTCTCTGTACTGAAATCAAATCATGACTGAAGCAGCTGTGCGGTTTCCAATTCTTTTTCTTGCCAAGAGGAGAGTGTAAGAAACAGGTTGAAGCTTCAAAAAAATTTAATCCTTTCTGTCGTTTGAAAATTCACACCATTCACGCGGATAAGGTTAAATGACTTGAATGAAATGAATGCAGTCTTGTTATGTTCTAAATGAGTTTGTTAAAGTCATAGCACAGTTACACAATGGTTCCTTCACTTCAAGGCCTGTGTGATGTCATGGCAATGGTACAGGTTAAGCTTACAGAATTCTTCCCTATTTTACTTCTCTGTCCCATCTGTTCTCTACCTAACATAGAAAGTGACAAGTTGAGCTGTAATTTTGATGTGGCTCAAAGTTGCATTCATCAACATTAACACATTGAGGATCCCTGCCTGGTACTGACATCCTTTCTGCTGGTGATGGTGGAATTAACCAATATGACCAATAAGGTCCTGCTGTCCTTTAAAAACATTTTTAAATGCATGACACATCCTCTCTGTCCTTACACCACTTCACTAAGCTGTCTGTGCACTGTTGCATCACAGGGTTCTAAGCTAAGTTCAAGTAGAACGCTTTTTATAATGGTTATGAAAATTCTTTCAGCATCAGATTAGTTTTAAAAAGCTTCTGTATGCGAACATAATAAGTATTGAGACTAGGCTGACTTACCAGCAGGGTAGTTACAGTGAAGGCTTAAAATGGAGAGCAGTAAACAGGGAGTGCTGCTTTGCAACTCGGTTTATAATGTTTAACAGTGTTTGTCCTGGTGAATGCCCCCTCTTAAAAGTGGGTCACAAAGCTATTTCTATTATTTGTCTTAATGAACCATGAAAACATGCAAAACTTCAATATTTAACTGCACAACAAAAACTTTGTGTTTCTCTTCTTCTAAATGCTTCCACTTTGGAATAGTTAAAATGGTTCCTTGGAGTATTTTTCCCTTCAAATGAATGAGTTTTAGAAGGAGGTAAAGCAAATTACATCCCACTTCACTCTCTCCCCTCTTCCTCTCTCTTTCTCTTTCTCTCGCTCTCTCTCTCTCTGTCCCTCTCTATCTCTCTCTTTCTCTCTCTCTCGCGCTCTCTCTTTCACTCACTTTTTTTCTTCCTTCCACTCACTCTCTCACTCCTTTTTTCATCTTCAACTCTCCCCCCCTCTCTCCCTCACTCCTTTCTCCTCTATCCCTCCCTGTGCGCCTTGTGCACTTTTTCTTGAAATCAATTATGGTAATCCTCCTGGTTGGCACATGAGATATTCATGTTCCAATGCGCTTGTGGAAAATGAATGAAGCCACTTCCTACAACAAAGCTAATGTCGTCTTTGGGCTTGTGATTCTTTGATATTCATCAGAGCCTACAGGGAGAAGCCCTTAAACTGATTTTTTGTGACAAAGTCATTGAACAGATGCTACAGTCAAGGAATGAAGCAACACGTTACCATGACATTGAGTGGATGTTCCAGACTGCAGACGCTGTCATGTTCTGTCCCACTCTGACAACAGATGTATCTTTCCAAACGACGTGTCTGAAACCCCTGGCCCGTTTATACATTCCATCTTCAACAATGAACGGGCAGTTTGAGTTCCTATCCCAACCAAAAGAAACACACTCCCTTTGCACTTCTATCTTTTATTCTTTCATCAAGCTCTGGGAGATTATTTGGCATCAGCCACCAGCTCCATCGAGACGGAGCCATCGAAAGGGGCCAAACTCGATGGCCTTCAAGCACAAGGTAAACACTCTAACACTTCAAAAGCCAGAGTCCTAAGAGCTGTAGATTGTGAGGTAACAGAATTTTTCATTGGATGGGAGAAAGACTGTTTATCATCGAGACACTACTACAGAGGCCTGGAGATTAGGAAATCCTCCTGTCAGAAAGTGCTAAGGGAAACCAGTGGTAGGCAGACTCTTACACTCATTCAGTGAGCACTAAAACAAACTTACCTGATGCTACAGTATGAAGACTGTCTGAAAGATGATTTGCATGAGTAAATGAACCCGTGTGACAAGGGAAGAATAAAATGTTGCAAACATTCTGCTACATGAGAAGAACTTGGTGCCCGTACAAGGCTAATCACTTACCAAATGTACATTTTCACTTAGAGGAGAACACAGGTAACAGATGAAAGGAGTGTAGCTGTAACTCTTTAGCCAAAGTCAAATGGATGCAGGAAAAACTGAAATAGGTGCATGAAGAAAATCCATTTTGCACAGAACATGGGGTTGTTCCTTTTCTTTTCTCCACACTGCTTCTCCCTCCTTCTAGTTTTTTCCCATCAGAAAAGGTTGCGTGCATCTACCATTCTCCTTACATCCTGACATCGTGTAGTGACTAAGGGGACAGAAATAAAAACGAGATCCTTCTTCTATGTTAAATTGTTGAAGATTAACAATCCATGAATCTATGGAAAAGTGAAATGTTTTCATGGCTGACATTTTATTTCACAGAGTAAACAAATGACAAATCTGACTGGGATTCCTCCAATCCCTATAAAGTAGGACTGAGTTACCCCCAACATCAAAACCATGAATGATAACCTCTTACTATGGAAATGTCAAATAGACCACAGCTAGTGAAATCACAACGACAGACCACAGCTTACATAATAAAAGATGGAAAGCTAGAAATGTCTTGAGAAGTCATGTTACAAATTGTGGACCCTTCTGTATACCGTACCAGCAGTTGTTCCAGGGACTGACTCATGTGAGGCCAAGCCTGTCATGCAGGTCTCCTTTTAAGCCACAGTTCATGTCTTTGCCTCCATGAAGATACACCATGAACCGTTCTATTGATTCCAAGTTTTGGTGTACTGAGGCTTCCTTTGCGTTTGTAATGTGTTGCTTGTAGATTTTATTTTAAAGGTGTTGCCCTTGTCAACATTCTGCTATTGTTCTCCCTGTAACCTTCTCCTCGTCAGCTCCAGTGACAACCTCACAAATGTCACAAAGATCAGAAAAACACATATTTCTGTAGAACGTAAAAGAGGAGAAAAACTGACTGGAGAGACAACTGACAGCCTTTTCTCTCTGTCTGCCAATCATCTGGACTTTAATTCATTCAAATGCATTCATTTCACACAACTTTGTGATTTGAATAATTTCCCTACTACTTTGAAATATTCACCTGGTATCTGCTAATACATTCATGCAATGTGAGGAAATAGCTTACGAAAATAAAATGATATAAATGTTTGCACCTTTGCCTGGATGAACTGCTCAGCTCAACACCTCAGAAGTCACACTGTGTCTCATCCCCCTTGTCCTTCACCCATTTCTCTAGCTGCCCCTTTTCTCTTTCTCACCATCTTCCTCCCAGTGTTCTAGAATTCCTCGTTAGTCATGCCTGCGTAAAACTTGGAGTGCAAATAGACCTCTTTGTCAGGCAACAGGATGTTAACATTAAATCAAACTTGATGTAAAGTCTTGATTACATGTCATTGCACAATGTAATGTTCCCACTGTGAAGGATGAGCTACTGTAGAGATACTTTTTTAAGAATATGGCTCTGGTGTGTAAACTAGATTTCTCTGACCCAGAGAGTCTGTGATCCCACCATAGCCATATGGTGGAGCCGTCTAGAGATATTAAATTGACCCCTCTAGCTGTTATGGGGCCTGATCCCTGATGTGCAACACACTAGAGGAATATAGCTATGCTTGGTGGCTCATGTAGTTCACCTATAGAGAGTGAGAAAGAGAGTAAGATATTTTCTGAGGATACACATCCCCTGGGCAGGTGTTGGAATGCAGGAAGTAATAACCCCCCTGTGCGCCACGGCGATGGGTTGCATTGTCACCTCTACACCAGTGTGTGTAACACTTCCTGATTGACTGCAACCACCTGGATCAGTACAGGAAATGAGCTTGCCCGACGGCACCCAGTGTGCTCCTGAGCTGGTTACAAACAGGCTGCTGAGGTATTATGTCCAGGACAGAATACACAGTGCCCAATAGAGGAGCAAGAAGCTTCCGCTAAAGAGGGAAACCAACACTAGATAAATTCAAATTCAATGCAGTAGAACAATGACTTAAATCCTGGATTGAGCCAAATGAGAATCTCAAAGTCGTTATGTGTCAAATGTCACCACTGTCCTTCTGGTGAGGCAGTTCTGAAACAGATGCACAGTATTGTATTTGTCATAACATGACTATTGCATCACAAAAGAAGAACTCAACATCTATAAAAACACAGACTCGTTTTCAGAGCTCTAATTCCCCGGACGACCAATAGTGATCATTAGCTTGGCGGTGCGACTGACAGCTCTTTTCTTGTCTCTGGCGTTTTACTCCCCGCTACATTGTTGCTGCAGCTTGTTTGTTTGCTCACTCGAGCGGAGGCCTCACACACAGATAAGGCGGCACACATAGCGCCCTAGAGGGAGCCAGAAAGTAAAGATGACATCAGATACTCATGACCTAATCGAGAATCGTAAGGGACCACTGAGTTTGCGGGAGGAGTTGGCGATAGAGGCTTCCAAAAAATGGTCCACTCTTGGTTTGGGTTGATGACCAGCTTTTTTCTCAACATTATAGGTTCCACTGGTAGATATCAGGCTACAAGATGACTTTAAACCAGATTTGTAAGTAAACTGTCTTGTACAGCTTCCTTTCCACCTACCAGCTAAGGGCATAAATCTTATTTAAGATGCCATGTAATGGTAAACATTGTCTCTTTCTCCACCAATAGAATATTGCAACAAGGAAGACGGAACATTCTATTCAAGGATAACTCGATGACTCAATGTGTCAATATCATATCACATTTTTTGTACAGACAATTTTACAAGCAATGTCACAATAGGTTTTATGTCAAATGGATGTTGAAACAGCTGTACTGCACAGTAAATATATTGTAGTTTCATTCATTTGTGGCATTTTCATGGCTCAGCCTTAAACTGCCATGAGAATGTTGCAAGCTAAAATTTATTGTGCTGGCATGATGAGGTTGACTAAAATACAGGACACAGATGGGATCCATCCATCCATCAAGCAATACATTTATCTATACATTTATCGACCCATCCATCCATGTTCACTGATTACAGAAGCTACTTGCTGACAGCTTGTCGAAAAACACAGGCCTCTGTGCGACTGAGAAGTTTGCTGAGTCCCACGTAGCCCACAGCAGTCTGAATAGCAATAAGTAACATTCAAATCACTAGTACCCGTGACTAGACTTGAGTTCGTGTTGTGGACGTAAAGTGTAAACTATGTAGAACCGAAGGTTATAAAGGAAAGGAAAGTTTACTTCTTCTTAATTGTGTTATGAATTAAAAGCATGGATACCAATCTATCCTAGCTTAAAATAGAAAACACTTGGAAAACACAGTGCTCCTGTTAATGAGCCACAGGTTTGCAATAGGTACAGCTTGAGGAAGTGCATTTCTGCTCATTATAATGCTTGGAAATCTACTGGATAACTTTGATTGGTCTGCATATGAAATAGCACAGGCTATTAAAATGAGGCAAACTTACTCTACACCACATAAATAATGCATTGATTTATAATAATTAATTAATTAACATGGGACTGAATAACAGTTAAGAACTTATCTCCTGGCGCTGTGATGTCCACTTGGTGCGAGTCTTAAGAGCAACAATTTCTATTTCTTTCTTTCTAGTTACGATCTCACCAGTTGTTGAGTTAGAATATTATTTAATGCTAGCTAGGTAAGCTACAAATGGGTTGATAAAATATGGTTTATAATATTGCCTTACACCTGGAACAATTATGTGAAGAATTACATTCCACAGTTTTCCAACAAACGAAGAAAGACTGGCATTCGACAGAATGATTTAAATGGATATACATATATTAATTTGATGGATTTATGCTATTTGATGTTGAATTGGCCTGGCATATTTATTGACTGACTTTTTACACTTACCCAACTAAACAAACAAGAGCTTACTCTTCTCCTAACGTTAACTTCCTAATGAATTTACCTGCAGGTATTAAATAAACAGTTTGATTCTTAACGCATTTGTAATGCATTTGATCTCGATAGTGCCATGCAGTGCATCACTATTACAAAACTTCGCCAAATGAGGGGGTGGGGATAAAACAAACACCAGCCAGTCTACTACAACTACAACTACATTTTCGACGAGTTTCCTTTTATTTGAGTTTAAGTCTTATGAATCAAAGCATGACAGAGGTGCAATAGCTGGTAGAGCAAAAGTTGTATTTCTTAGGAGTTTACAAGTAGATACCCTTACATACACACACATGCACTATATTACCAAAAGTATTTGGTCACCCATCCAAATGATCAGAATCAGGTGTCCTAATCGCTTGGCCCGGCCACAGGTGTATAAAACCAAGCACTTACGCATGCAGATAGTTTTTACTAACATTTGTGAAAGAATGGGCCGCTCTCAGGAGCTCAGTGATTTCCAGCGTGGAACTGTCATAGGATGCCACCTGTGCAACAAATCCATTTGTGAAATTTCCTCGCTCTTAAATGTTCCACAGTCAACTGTCAGCTTTATCATAAGAAAATGGAAGAGTTGGGAAAAACAGCAACTTAGCCATGAAGTGGTAGGCCAAGTAAACTGACAGAGAGGGGTCAGCTGATGCTGACGCTCATAGTGCAAAGAGGTCGCCGACTTTCTGCATGGTCAATTGCTACAGAGCTCCAAACTTCATGTGATCCTTAAAATTAGCCCAAGTACAGTACGCAGAGAGCTTCATGGAATAGGTTTCCAGGGCCGAGCAGCTGCATCTAAGCCATACTTCAACAAGTGCAATTCAAAGCGTCGGATGCAGTGGTGTAAAGCACGCCGCCATTGAACTCCAGAGCAGTGGAGACGCGTTCTCTGGAGGGATGAATCACGCTTTGCCATCTGGCAATCTGATGGACGAGTCTGGGTTTGGTGGTTGCCAGGAGAACGGTACATTTCGGACTGCATTATGCCGAGTGTGAAATTTGGTGGAGGAGGAATTATGGTGTGGGGTTATTTTTCAGGAGTTGGGCTTGGGCCCCTTAGTTCCAGTGAAAGGAACTTTGAATTCTGTAGGATACCAAAACATTTTGGGCAATTCCATGCTCCCAACCTTGTGGGAGCAGCAAGGTCCATAAATACATGGATGACAGAGTCTGGTGTGGATGAACTTGACTAGCCTGCACAGAGTCCTGACCTGAACCCAATAGAACACCTTTGGGATGAATTAGAGCAGAGACTGAGAGCCAGGCCTTCTCAACCAACATCAGTGTGTGACCTCACCAATGCGCTTTTGGAAGAATGGTCGAAAATTCCTATAAACACACTCCTCAATCTCGTGGACAGCCTTCCCAGAAGAGTTGAAGCTGTAATAGCTGCAAAAGGTGGACCAACATCATATTGAGCCCTATGGGTTAGGAATGGGATGGCACTTAAGTTCATATGTGAGTCAAGGCAGGTGACCAAATACTTTTGGTAATATAGTGTATACACACACTCCATGTAGGCCACACCAAAAGTGTTGCATGGAAGACAGTGCCAAACACAGTGTAGTGTTATAGTGAAAATAAAACAAATGAAAGGCCTGGAACTAAGCCATTAAAGTGAACGTGGGTCTTATTTCTGTTTTACTCCTGTAAAATCCACTTGATGTCCCACAAGGTAAAAGCTCAAAGATTTAAAGGCATAGCAAAGAAGTGCACAAACACAGTGGAGACAAAGGAACGAGTTGTGCTGGAAGTTACATGAATTTAGGAACACAAAATTGTCCTTACTTGCAGGTATTTGATATGATAACTGTGAAGGATAAAAGATCCATCCATCACGACACACACACACTCCTTAACACACCTAGAGTAACACGAAACCAATAAAAAACACAGCAATCTGTCCATGGCGAGATGAGACCTCTTTCAAAATCTTTCAAATATTATACACATCCCAAGGATGACATGGAGAAGAATTGGACTGATGGAAAGCAGGACACTGTGACATTAGGACACATGGACCTGCATTTCTGCTTCCCCCCTGGTACTGCAGGCGCTTCATACTACCTAAGGGTTCTGTGTCTTGAGCCAACCTCTTCCGTAGGGACACGTGTGATGGACAAGACCACGACAAGCAAAACATCAAGATCGCTGAGAGCACTGTGTCAACTCACTGACGTCATGCAGTCATCAAGGCCATTCAAACTCAAGCACCCCACTGCCATCACAAGTACTGTGAGATGCATATGAAGGAGATTCCTACAGCTGTGTTGGTATGTTGGTTGCAAATGGCTCAGTGGCTCCACATATTATGTGTGAGAGTTTAGGCATCAGTGGAAGAGACAGGACAACTATAAGAATGCATATATGTTTGTTGGCTGGTCCACTCACAACTGGCCGGTAAAACACACCAAGGCCTTGTAGAAGTGGGAAAAGAGGGAACGGTGAAAAGAAAGAGTGATATGGACAGAAAGTGTGAGATGGAGAGGAATCGTGAAGAATGTGCTGGTGGATATGAGCAAAAATGGTGGTTGAAAAGTCTTTGCAGTAGAACAAGGTGAGGAAAGCTAGAGGAGTAGTGGGAGAGAAGATTGGAGAGGTGGAGAGAAGGGGGAGAGGTGGAGCGACAATGAAAATTGATTTATTGTGGGTGTGATGAGAAGAAGTGTGCCGGGGGACAGCATCATGAAACAGGAGACCCCCCTACCGCAATAATTGCTGCAGGGGTCTCGATGAACGCTTGAGACTCATGGAAGTGCATGTGACCCTGTCAGTCTGCAGGTTCCCTTATCAACTCTAGACTCATGTTGCCATAAGGAGACAGAGAGAGAAAACTGTCTCACACGCATCCAAAAATGTATTATCTACTGTCATCCAAACTCCCACATGCAACACAAATCATTCACAAAATATAGACATAATTTGTTAACATTCATTAGCATTGCGCTATCGACCTCACCGTAGCTGACAAACAAACAGACACATAGCTTATCAGAGGTTGGGCAGAGCTCTCCCAAACGATGTGCACTCCCACACAATGTGCACTCCTACACAACGTGTACTCTCACACGATGTGGACTCCAACATGATGTGCACTCTTCACTGGCCCATTCAGGTCCTGTGCTGATTCCTTGCCCTGTCAAACCACCTGGGTGTCGCTGTTACCCTTAGTCTATCTATAGAGCCTTTGTGCTTTCACTCTAATGTAGCAAATTGTAAGTCAAACTACTATGAGTCTAGAATGCTAAAAAGTAAGACTTTCCATTCACCCAGACATGGTGCATATGGTATCAGGAGTTGGCAGTGTCTACTGAATCTCAGTTGTTTCCCATAGAATGCTACAGAGCTCATCTGGTCTATTAACATATACTGTAGCATCCATCTACAGCCTTGCTGTTGTGGAGCTGGGATCTGACATGGGGTGATTTAGCTCTGGCTGCTTTCTGTGTGTGTGGGGGGGGAGGTCTGTGACAACTGTGCAATTTACTGAAGCTTGCTGTTGAGGCCATGGCCAGACACAGTGTGGGAGGCACAGTCAATGCTGCTGAGTCAGCCTGCTGGTGGGCGTGTGTGTGTGTGTGTGTGTTTGTGTGTGTGTGTGTGTGTGAGAGAGAGAGAGAGAGAGAGAGAGAGAGAGAAAGATATAGGGAGAGAGGGAGGGAGGGAGGGAGAGAGAGAGAATTTTTATGACTGTGGCTTCCATCCAAACTTACCTCATTGTGATAAGACTGCACACACACTCACACATCTGGGCACTTACAGTCCTCTCAGATAGTATACACTCTTGTGATACTTGACAAGATACACAGGCTTGTGTCTCTCGTTTTGGTCACATGCCTTGATAATAGTAGATGATAGTAGATTATAAAGTAGTAAAGACGATTAAACCACACTACCGTTGTATTTCTGTTTTATATATACAATGTATATAACAATTCCAAAAATAATAATTTAATTCAAGCTTCCTCATGAACAGTTTTGGATGTTATCCTTTTATGGGCGCAAAGTCTGCAGGTTTGCCCAGACGCAAGTCAAAGGTTATGGGTACAAAATGGCCACACTTCCAATGGTAAACAGAATCCCCAAGCTTGAGGTTTTTACATGAGACGACCACAGAACAACCATGACCAGAAAGTAAGTGATGGCTCATTGACACGGAGAAAGGAAGATATGATGTCCACAGAACAGATATCACACTTTTCTAGGTCAGAGCAGCTGTCCCAGGAGAAAAATGAAAGGTAAGCCCTGAAAAACCCATTTCATTTTCTGTGTCTGTCTATTCTTGATTATCACAAAATGTATCCTCCTGCTTTAATCACGTCCTTGCATGTCAGACGCAGAAAGAAAAGCTGACCTCAAAATCAAAATATAGAATTGTTACTATTTGAACACGTCAGGAATTAGTTACACGTAACCACTGTCCCAGACACTGAGGTCAAAGTGGGCCCTGTAGGGGTGTGGGTGTGGGGGGATGGGAACTATGCTGTATATGGAGCATAAAATCAAGGAGTATAAGAAACTAACTGGGAAGAAACCAGAATGCAAGGGTGGCTAACTTAACACACATAATGATGACTGGCTCCAACCCGTCCTTAAATAATAGATGCCCTTTTCTCCCGCTCGTCGGCCAACTTCTGAGATTCAATTCCCACTGAGATGAAAGGAACAAAAAAAGGAGGAGAAGGGAGGGAGAGAAGGTGGTGGTGGTGGTGGTGGGAGGAATTGAAGCGGAGGAGTCTTTTCACACTGCGGTATTCAATAGCTGCATGTGATGCTCGGGGGCCGGGTTAGGCATAGCAGAGCGGCAAGGCTTACGGCGCCACAAATTGATAGGAATATACGATGAGACGCGTGGCTGCCTCAATAAGATTGTATCGTTTGCAAACACAGACTTGGATGTAACGCTAGAGGAGAGGTAGGGATGAGGAGGGATATGGATATGGTAATGTGAGGTTCTGGCATTCTGTATGCTATTCTGTATGTTCTAGTATTCTGTGCATACACTGTCAAACAGGTGGCACTCAAGCATAGACACATACATTGGTGTATGTGCAGTATATAGAGGAAGAGGGAAGGGGACATCGAGATATACAAAGACAAAGACACCCTAACTCCTCCCTGCCAATACACAGCCCTGCTCATTGACACAAAAAATCCAACCTTATTAATGTAGTTTGCAATATCCCTTGCTTGATATCACTGGTGTTAGGTGAGGACATTATCAGATGACGACAAATAGTTGTGGTCGGTATTTGTGTTTTTATGTGTGCCAGGCTGGACCGTCTGACTGGTAATTAACCTTAAAGCCACAGTGGACAGCAGGACTGATGCCTCGCCGCTCTGTAATATGCCTGTCTGGGTCCGGTAAATAAGGAGTCCTGGGTGGATAGCTTTATTGAAGCACCAGCTCTCTGCAGGTCGGCCTGCCAGGTAGCCCCTTTGCATCAATACTGGCTCTGGCAGGGGCCTGTCAGGCTTTATTAGGCCTCATTGCTGGGCCCAGGCCAACACGTGTCAGTCCTGGCAGAGAAGGACAAGGAAGCTGGCCAAGCACACACACACACCTTCTCCCTCTCAATCTTTCTCTCCCTCTCTCTTTCTCTTGCTGGTGCAGCATTTGCCAGTCAGTGTGTGTGTGTGTATGTGTGTATGCGTGTGTGTTTGTGTGCGTGCGTGCGTGCATGCGTGCGTGTGCATGTCATTATTTTAACAAAATGCCCTCAGATGCCAATGCAGCTAGTACAGAAGTATTATGAGAGGAGAGATTGAGATCTGGTGACTTTGATCTCTGTGTCAGGACAAACCCACAGCGAAGATTACCTAGTTTGCTCATGGCTTGAGAAAAACATGCTTGACTCAAAGAAGTTCAATTTTTCAAATATTCTATTACCAATTGTACAGATTTATGGGCCTTAAGTGTCCTAAAAAAATGTTTATTTTTGCTCCTTTTCACAACGATTAGCTCTGAGTTCTCAACGAGGGGAAAAGGCGGTGGGGGAAGGAGGAGTGGAATGGTAGCTAGAAATACGGTCTCTACTGTTGCTAGGCAACACCTGCAGTCTAACTAACCTGCCAGTGACAACACAGCAGAACAGCTAATGAGGATACAAACAGCTTCGACTTAAAATGGCACTCCGTCTCCAAAAAGGATTGGTGGGTGGGAAAGTGAGGGGGGGGTATCTGTAGGTGTTATTCAAGCAGTCACACAAGACAGAAGACTGCATTCACGTCATAACTGCTGTAACTGATTTCAAACGCTTCAGATGAAAGTGTTGTCATGCGTGCAAGTGTGTGAGTGTCTGTGCGGCAGCAAGTTTGCTTTTTGGTTTTGCTCAGTGTTATAGGCTCACTGCATGAGGGACTCGAGTTTCCAGTCTGAAGAACAAGCCCGTCAGAATCAACAGATTTGTGCAGCGTCATACTTTTTACGCGTCAGTCGTTTCCGCTCTCTGTCCTCTCCTCTTTGCCTCTATTCTTCCCTCCTCATCTGTCTCCCTCTACACTTTCTCTGCTTCCTCTCTCTCCTTGGATCCTCTCCTCGTCTCTTTCCCTCTATCCACTTCTTCGCTTCTCTGTGCCTCTTCCATCTTTCAGATTAATGTCTCCATCTAGTGCCAAACCCCTGAGGCTGAGCTAAGGCACATGTGCCTATGCGTTCTCTCTCTCTCACACACACACACACACACACTCCAAGCCCATAAGCGACAGTAGAAGCCCTAAATGTGCCTAAAGGCAGAGGACACCTTTTTAGGTCTAAAGAAAGGTTTGGTGTTTGTTGTTGTTTGTTTTACAAAGAAAACTTATGGTTTGGGACACACTTGTGGCTTTGTTTTGTAGGTAATAAGACATATTGAGGAGCCAAATGTGCCAGTTGTGTTGTTTTTACACTTTTACACTTTGATATGAGTGGAGAATCAGACCTGAAGAGACAGATTGTGTGTGTATGTGTGCATGTGTGCAGAAGTGGCTAAAGTGTACCATGTCATAAGATACACATGGTCAAACACCCATTAAACGTTACTGTAGCTACAAAGCATTGTGAATATCTATGTTGCTTCTGAGTAAGATGAGTGTTTTCAAAACTTATTTCCAGCAAATGGGCTGCATTACTGCATAGCACAAACTGCTCATTTTACCCAGTACAGGTCTCTTGATCTCAAATGATATTTAGAAGGGTGAATCCCTGAGATTCAGCAGCCTTCTCCTCATCTTCTCGGCAGGTGTTCTCATTAATCAAAGTATTTTATTTTACAGTGGCCTAAGCGCAAACAGCTGAGTGCAAGTATGGAGTTTATCTAAGTTTGTAAACTCCGAAGGATTGACCTGTGTGCTAACATTCTCAGATGAATATCCTCTAATCTGCCAGTTTTCCTTCCGAAAAAGAGGTAATGTGATTACACGCTAATGCAAATGAGATTCTGCAGACACAATTTTCGTCTCGGTAAACAAATCACATTAGACGCTAGCGTTGTTGAGTCAATTTTGAGGAAAAACAATTTCCCTTATTCAACAGAGGCACGTTGTTTAAGAACTCTTGATGAAGTTGCTTTAGTTCAAATTCCAAACTGAGTGTCTTAAACATTAAAGCATCGTTAATGGACTGGTTTCATATTACCCCCTTAAAGGTTGTCGTTCGCAACATTTAAGTATGCACACTATACACCTAAGAAATAAAAACCAGGAAAAAACATAGTGTAACGATTTTTCTTCTCTCCCCAGTTAATCCAAAGTGCCCATTCAACTAGGAGGAGCGACAGAGAGGTAATTCGACAAGATACATTGACGCGTCATTTATAAAGAGAGAGATCCAGAGAGCAGCTCGTTAACGTGTCCGTTAGCTCTATCTGGGCAATCAGTCTTAATGTGAAAAGCTCCACCAAAAGATGGAGGGGGGAACCCTGGATTGCGAAAGGGGGGGGCGCCGGTGACTTTGAGAAGGTGATCAGACGTCTTCCATTTGATCTGGGCCCCCACAGTCCTATCTACTCTTCACGGTAGCCCGCCGCGCTCTCGCGACTTGAATACTGATACAGTAGCCTACCATCTTGAAAGCATCAAACCAGCAGTTTGGTGTGGATTATGCTTGAATGTGTGTGTGCTGCATGCCACTGGTCCGTATGGCAAGAGTAAAAACATGTGGCGTTTGGCTGAATGGGTACTTGGCTAATGGGTACTTCAGAGATGTAGTATTTTAAATTGCAGTAGGTGATTTGTAGATTAAGGTCTACTGCTGATGAATGGGAGTTACTTTCTGCAATCCTACTCTGTGCAAGTCTCAAGTAAAAAACAGGCATAGGTCAATAGGCTTACAAGACTACCAAAGAATGTGTGCGACGGGCCAACGGAACAGCACTCAAATGTATGTAAATGTTTCCAGATTAATTTCATTATGTGATCTTAAATGTCTACACCTCCCTTCCCATGGATCAATGAGGCAAGCAGCTCAGCATGCTAGGAAGATCTACGTTTTCAATGACACCCTTATATGTTTTGACATATTGCAGAGGAGAACCTAGTGTTGTAGTGACCCTTCAGTGATGCACCAGATTTGCAGCACAGCATTTGATAATGAGCACTTCACATATAGTATACAACCTCTGCTTGTTACAGCAAGACACATTAAAGGTCTGTGTGTGGGCATTGTGTGTGCGTGAATGTGAATGCGCATGTGCCGTGTGTTTGATCAATCTGTTTCCATCCCCTTCCAGCCTGCACCTGTGGGGCTCATTAAAAGGATGGTAAGACTTTGATCATGAGCGGTTAGATAATGTATAGGCTACAATTCAACATGAGGGAGAGAGCCATTATGAGTGGAAGACAGGGAGAAAAGGTGAGATCGAGAGAGGAAGAGAGGGAAAGGAGTAATTGGGTTTTGCTTAGCAGAAAAGAAATGGAAGAAGCACAGAGCGTGCTGTAGGAGTAAAGGAGGAAAGGTTGTTTTGGCTGTTAGGCGAACAAATGACAACATGAGGAACATACATATTTCTCTGATTTCTATCACACCTCTTCAATACTCTGCATGATCACATATTGATACCCCCTCGCACGGCATATCCATAGATCAATGCAGCCAGGTAATGGATGGAGAGGGAGGCAGTGTGCCAATGTGAAGAACACATCCTGCACTGTTCTAGCTGTAGAGACAGACAGACATAGGTGTAGTCTATAATGGAGTCGCCTACTCTGAACATATTAGTGCATGATGAGTCATGAGTGGCATTTTAATGCACTGCAGAAATGAGAAACAGAGACAGAGGAAATCAAGTCTGAAAGGGTCTTTTCCTGCTCTTGGCTTCTTGTCTCAGTCTCCTCCCTTCTTTTCTGTCACATCAATTTGTTGATATTAGAAACAAGTTGCAACATTTCAAATTGTATCTCCATAACTGCGCTGTGAAAGGTTTCAGAAAATGCAAAAGTGGTAGTTATACGTTATAGATAGTTGTATGTGTTCCCTCTTCTCCATGGCGATTGCATGAACGGCAGGGAAAATGAACTCTTTCAAGGCCCCTTGGTTTGATGAGAGGTAAGATTGCATATATTTTCATATCAACTATGGCTTTAGAGCCACTAACAGCAAGACAAGATTGATGGGCTGTCAGAGGTCTATTACTGCAATTAAAGACCTGTTCATTGTCACAACCATCGTCCATGAGGTGCTACACCAAACTTACTCAAAGGTCATGACCGAACATGGATGGTTACTGATGTTCCATGAATGTAATACCCAAATTTGTCAAACTAATGTTTATGCATATGTAAGGAATGAAAAATGATAAGTCATTTCAGATGGCAAATTTTTTATGTATTTTGCTTCATGTCTTTGCTTATGCCTCTAATCTTATGATCCGTATGGCAGAATCTCTGTTAAGGCGACCTGTTAGGAGGCAAAATACTGTGGTGACTAACTGGTGTGCAGCAACACTTGAAGACTGGTGGTAATAAGCCTGGTTCTGTTTTCATATCCTGTTTCCAGATGGTGCTTACAAGTAATCATTTGTGCTCACTTGATTGTTTATGAATAACAAGGTTTTCTCGCAAATTACTCCATTGAGCTGTGTTTGTTTCAGTAGTTTTACTAAACAGATCCATTCCAAATTCCATTCATTTGGTTCTTTGCCAAGGAAGGTCCCGCTGAAAATTCATTTCATCCAGAAAGTGTAAGACACAAACACAGAATAAGCTAAAGTAAGCTGCATATTGTTCATTTGGTGTGCTTTGATTGCCACATACGCTGAGAGATGAAGTGTAAAAAGAGAGCAAAATCAAAAGAAACAGAGAGAAGGAGAGACAGAGATAAAGAGAGAAAAGGATAAAAGAAAAATCAGTCTGGGTCAACAAGCTATCAATCCCAGTGATGACGGCAACATGCCTGAAGCTCTATACTTTCTCAGCAAGGTTTGATGATCCCAATGTACCCCTTTCACCCCTTGCCCCTGCTGACTTAGAAACAGGCAGTGAAAATAGCTTAAGCACCCAGGTGGTCCACAGGATCTGTTCAGCCTTTTTATCACGCCCCCCTTACTCTATGACAAGGAGAGGTAGACGGAAGAAGAGAAAGAGAGACAACAGGAAATATATTATTTTTTATACTTCTCATATCCATTCTATGCAGCCCATTATGTTTGGTTACACCTTTAAAAACACCTCGGTCCATACACTGATAGTAAACAGGTTTTATTTGTTGTGTTGTCTGCTAGGATATGGACAGGCAGAAAATATTTTGCTGGGTTGCTCTCTTACACCTATCATCAACATGAAAACCTTTCACTGTCTGCAGCCTGTCTTCGATTGGATTTCTAACACAAAAAGATGTCAGTGTTATTCTGCACTTTGGTAGCATATAACATTGCAATCAAATGGGAGACATATTTGAACTGCAATATAGTCACCATTTGCTACAAAACATTGTATTGGAAAAAATAATAAATATATCTAGACAGAACTGTTTGCTGTGGCACAAGCTATGTGGTCACAGAAGTACACAAAACCTTAAATGGGGAATATTCTGGTTTGTGCGTTAAAGAAGTAAAGATATTGTCCTTGTCTCCTCGGACCTTCAGGAGATAGGTCTCCAGAGGCTGTGAAGATGGTTGTGAGGATTGGAGGAAAATGTGAAGAGGACATTTGGCCTGAACCTCCCACGAGCCACGCTGATCTAGCACCCACCTGACCCAAGGTGGAAGTTAAGAATAGACTGTGTCTCAATTCCAAAGCCATCTCTAGGATGATCTGTGCTTGGAAGAGACAGAAGATTTGGTCAGCAGGCATGATTAGTCACAGTCTTGAAAGGCTTTATGAAAGTAGGACAGCAAAGTTGTGTCTTGGTTAGGTAACGGTTAGGAAGGGCAAGAAGGCTAGTCTGGGAACTAGACAAATCTACAAGCTCATGTTTTATATGCTCTGGCAGATACGGTATTCTTCCACTCTCCCATTCAAACAGATTTCCTTCCAACCAGAATTTGGCCGATCATAAGCGGGGGAATAGCTGTAAAGAGGAGCACCTGCTGAGGCATTGTAAACAATCAAGATGATGTTTCATTGCTTTGATTGGCTGGGTCTATCTATTGCGTCCAGAGGCATTTTGGACTGTGCCAACAGACCTTATGAGGTTCTAGATTAATACAGATGGATGTGAATTAGTCTGTCGATGCCAGGCTAACAGAGGGCGGTCAGCGCAAAAGATCAGAGCCAGAGCCATTCAGATAAAAAAACACAAAAGGGTGAGAAAAAAAAGAGAGACGAAAGAAAAGACAAAGAATGGTCCAAATGGATTTGACGCGGAAGTGGAGGAGGGCTGGTACAGAAATGGTCAACCTTGAGCTTTACAAGTTGGAATCCATCAATTTAATGGGCAAAATATGGTTGAGAGCACCAAATAATAGAATTGAGAATTTACAGTGTTTTGGAAAAGGTCTCTCTAACACTCCTCCAACAACAGAAAGTACAACAGTGCAGGTATTTCACAGAGTAATAAAAAAATGTGCTTTATTATTAGGGTCCATCAATCAACAAAATACACATGGCCTTGTACTACTAATTGAAAAATAACAGGAGTACATGCCACTTCAATTGAATTAGTTATTGGGCAGTCAGTGTTGTGAAAAATATATGCTGATATTGGCAAAACTCCATGATATAGTGATACGCGATGGCATTGTGAGTGGACATCAGTTGGTATTTTATCTGTTGGGTGCTAGGTCAGTCTAACAGGCTCCCAAACTAAGTGACAGTGTTGCAACACTTTATATCAAGGTTGAGCATCAGTAGTTACAGTATGTATGTTTACTGTACAATGTACTATAGTTCAAATAATTTGAAAGTGTTGCCCAAAACTGTGGTGATTGTTGTCGACAGAGAAGGACAGACCAGACCTTGGCTGTACTTCGATGGCATGCATTCATAAATATACCTAATGGCTCATTTTATTAACGTCCTGCCAACTGATTCATTCATTCATTCTCCTTTCTCCTTATTCCTTTCTGCAGGCAGACTGATTGGTTTTGAAAGATTGAGATGATAATGCTGGAAAATACAAATGGCCTGGCCTGTGAAAAATCTCATTTAAAGAAGCAGAGGGATGCGTAGCCTTGTAAACAAAATTCTATTTCACATTGTTAAAAGGTAATTTGTCTCCATCGTGGCTGGCGGAGCCTTCATAAATAAAACAGTGTGCATTCCAGGTGAACTTCTCCCTCCCCCCCATTCCTAGCTCTATTTCGTTGGTCTCTTTTCCTCATCTCGTTTCTTTATGTTTTGTTGTGTTTGCTCTCTTTGTTGCATGCAAATATAAAGTGATGTCAAAGTAGAGACAGAAGATGGGGGGAGAACACTGCAGATAACACCTTTGGACTTTCAAGCGCTACCAGTTTCTCCAGGTTGTTAAAAAAAGGAAGAATAAATGTAGGATACAATATGTCATCTTTGATTTGATGTATGTCACAACATCACATACAATCATTGTATTATTTTCTGTAAGCTGCAGTCTTTCTTAAACGCAATGACATGTTAAAGATTCAAGTGTGGGGTTGAAGATGAATTACATTGTATGTACCATTTTTTCCCATTCTGCACCCGTTCTGGGTGTTTATCCTGCTGCATGAGCCCTGTTGGAATCCCACCCTCTAGCCAAGACAAACAACCCCAGGGTCAAATGCGGCACAGTTGCAGCATAGATACGCAAAGCATATGACCTGCTAATTGGCCGAGCATGCGATAAGAGCTCTCTCTGCCAAGATGATCCTACTCATCTTCAGAGCGTGATGTCCGCTGGCTACATGCACAACACAAACCCACTGCAATCACTGCTATTGTGCTACTTTCAGCACAGCTGCCGAGGCAGCACTTTATAAAATCACTCGTCCCTAGTCTGGGGACTGCTCTGACACGAGTTACAAGGGGGCAACAGTTACTTTGGATTACTGACAGAAAGAGGGACATGCCTTACCCTCTTCCCCATCAAGCTATGATCAATACAAATATAAACTAGATACATGTGCCGAAGTACAGCACACTAAATAGCCAGAAAACACAAATTAGACTGTTAAGTATTAGTTCACCTGGAGAATTGTATATAGAGGGAACCATCATTGCTGTTCATTTACTGAAATTGACTAAACTGACATTTTTATATGTCAAAGTATTACATAGGTCAACTATGGTTGACCTGATTATTCAAGAGCATTTGGCTTGGAGGAGTTATCAGCACAGCACAGAAGGTTACCCACAACCACCACATATTTCACACCGTCCTCAGCGCTTGAGAGAGCAAAGGAGTCCTGTTCAGTGGTGCCATGGCTGCCATTTGCCCTGATTTAAGGAAGTATTTAGAGTTAATGTGGCAGCCTATGGGAATTTGCAGCAGAGAGAGAGACATTGAGCACAAAGCCTTAAATCACCTCCTCAGTCTCCCAATGCAAATTAAATTTGTTAGATTTACGTCTGCAATACAACTTTGACAGGAGCAGTTGACCGAAGTAGGGTGACAACTGTTCTCTATTTGTTTAGCCCCAGCCAACCTTTTATGGGCCTGTGCTGAGACATAGGGCCTAACAGTTTACCTTTTTACAGCTCAATTAAGACAAGCAGAGGGCTCTTAAAGGCCACAATCTGCTACAGACAAACAGGTTCACCAAAGCACATTAGGATTTTTCAGAGGCTGGCTAAAGAATGCTCTTGGATACCAGACATACTGCGGATCATATGCTTGAAATGTTTAATATGGTTCAGGTGGACGAGTCTGAGGTTTCCTGCCATTTTGAAGTTGAGATAACCCAGGAGGCCAACCCATGATTCTAATCATCAATGCTTAGTGGCAATTGAAACGAATAACACTGCTATCAACTAAAGTGATATTTCATTGTATACAAAAGCACCAATGAAAGTCTCTGACTCACAATGTCCTCCTGCCCATCCCAATCGCCTCGGGAGATGTTGGTTTGAAAGACGATGGTGTCTCCTCTGCGCTCGATACTCAAAAAACAAATGACTCCATTCCCTCAGACAGTGATAAGTGTTATGTTGTGTCTAAATGGATCATCCGGAGATGGATGGCCACATCAACAGTGATGGTTCTCTGGGAGTGGGTAATTACACTGAGGGAGACAGGGAAGTTACACTAAAGGGAAAGAAATTTGAAAGAATAATATTAAGACTGTATGATTGTGGCCCAACAGTCACTAATGGCTTTGGTGGAAAAGTGGGGTCCAAGCAACAAAAAGCTCTCCTACATGATTTCAGTGGTATGCAGACATAGATGTAGAGATTCTTTCTCCTATGTCTATAGAAACCTGTTGGACATCCTGAGCTTTGTGTTGCGAACACAGACAGAGGCACAGAAGAAACCCATTAGATCACTTTTGACAAAGGAGGAGATGTGCAGCGACATCTCTATGTACACCACCTGCAATCTTTCCTAAACCATGCAGCCCCCCCACCCACACACACGCACACACACACTCTGTTGATTCAGAGACTGAGATAAAGGATGTGGAGAATCCAAAAAGGAGAGGGATTAAGGGGGAGAGGGAGGGGTCTGAGGAGAGGGATGGTGACAGGAAGGGGGGAAGAAGGTGAAGAAAATGAAGAAAAACACCAAAAGTAGCCATGCTTTGGAGGCTGATTTTGAGAGTAGGCTAATCAAGAAGCTATTCTCTAGCTATTTTTGTGGCGTTGACGCCTTGAATCTTATCTCCCCACTGATGGCAACAGATTTAAGCCCCCTTGCTTGTTTTTTTTTTCCTTCCCCAAACCGCCTGCTGACAATTGTAGCAGCGTACCTGAGAGGTGTCAATCACGCAAACTGCACACGTTCGATTACATCTCACCAGACGTCAATCACGGGAGAGAGCGACTGGAAGCACAACGGTATTCTCCACAGGATTAAGCTCCTGTTAAATTGGTTGCGCTGAGCAAGATGAGCTGTGGAGCGCGGAAAATAAAGTGAGCCAAATAAAGGGGGAAGGTGGGGGATGGGGGGACTGAGGGGAGTTGCAAGGATAAGGCGGCTTGTTGGAAGAAGGGAAAAAAAATAACTGCCCTGTTTCAGGGAAGAAAACTTAAGGGAATAATTTACTGTTGTAATTAAATGGGCAGTAAAACTTTAAATCAGCTAAATAAATTGCTTTTTCTCAATTCTGTTTATTTTACCTGTTTGGTACCTTCCATAACATCTGACACATACCTTCACCATTTATTTTCAAACATATTCATCTGTGTATATTTTCAAACTTAATTCTTACATATTTTGTTATTGAGCAGTACTACTTTACCTCATAAGTTTAAAACCGTCTCAGCTACAAAATACGAAGAATGGCTGTTAACTCATTTGAGAGGACTACAACATCAAATCTGGTATAGCCTAATTAATGTTTCTCAGCAGAGAGTATTTCAAATAGTATTTTGATAACAATTTAGTAGCAATTTTGGTGTTCTGTTGCCTTCTGTCTGCAAACTAACCATATTTCAGTTTGTACCAATTTGCACTGCACTGAGTAAAAAGACAAGCAAAATGAACCAAGGAAGTAGGCCTGCTCTGAAAAGGATTTTTGAAATGCAAATAAGAGAGTTGAGAGTCTCAAGGAATTAGCCTCTGAGATACTTAAACCTGGGATTTGTGAAATGAAAAAAAATCATGGTAATTCCTACTTGCTGCTGGTTAAAATAATAAAACCTCAATGTTTGCCTACCTATTAACTCGGTTGAATACAAGACAGCGGTTGATCCCTATTTTCTTTCCTTTTGACCATGTTACAATTGTATTTGCTAGGTTAATAAAGCAGAACTTTTCTTTTTTTTCTAAACTTTTGTGTAGCAAGTTCCCGTATCAGGTACAGAACTTTGATACAGAAGAAACAAATACATTTATAACTATAAAAACTATGATAGCATTCTGGACTTGTTCTATGGTCAGGAAGAGCTGGTTCATGTACTTGTTAAGAGTACTAAATATTGGTGTATTGACAGAAAATGTTTGCCTCCAAAGAAATATGTTTCTTGGTGGAGTAAGGATATACTAGAAAAAATTCCATTAAGCCCTTGTTAAACCTAAATAGTGTTTTAAGTTACATGGGAACCCAGTGATTTCTTCCTTAATCTTTTCACAATTGCTTTAAAATAACATTTTGATGCCCTAAACCAGAGCAAAGAATCCTATTAGAGGCAAATTGTGTACAATAACAACCAGAAAACCGGTTTACAAAGCAATTTTCATGTCCTTGTGTGCATCAGGAGTGGTGCAATATGGTCAAATTCGAGTACTGTCCTTTTCAAAATTTGGTACATAAATAAGAGGCTTATGTATGCACAGAAAGGTCCATGGCCTGTTTAGAGATAATGACTAAAAAGACCTCCTCATCAGAAGCAGTTGTCTATTTAATATCTGTAGTCACTTGCTCAAACACTCTTTGAAAGCTAATGGAAACTTAATAGCTAAGGAGAATGCGTGCAACCATAATTAATACAAAAAAGCAAGAAAAGCAAGAAAACATGTTTTCTTGCTTTTCTTGCTAAATGTGAGATCATTTAATCTGTCCCTAGATGCATAGTCACTATGTGTCTGCACTGTGTGTGTGCTTGTGCTGGTGTGTAATGTGACATGTGTGACACATAGAGTGTGTGCTAAGGAAGGTAAGACCAATGATCTTTGATGTGTTTTTCCAAAATGTGTCAAATTGGGCTTCCACCATCAGTGAACCTGCTTCTCCCTTAAGAGCCCCGGCACACACATCTCCAGCCTCCACTTGAAGATAAACAACATACAATTGACGTTACAGCAGAGAATTGTTGCATCAAAACATTTATTTTTCGACAAACAGAGAATGTAAGCTTTGCTGACACCCATAACTGTAACTAGACAATGATGCTATGCTTTTAAGAGACAGTGTCAGAGCAAGGCTTGGAATGTTCTTTGTGAAGCACTTCCATTTGACCACAGTTGTGCAGTTCGCATGCACAGTAGTTACATGATGAATTATGTTTGTGTGTAGGCCCGTAGCCAGCCTAGTGGAGCGAGGGGGATTCATTTTTTGGAAGTTATTGGAACTACCCAACATTTGCCAAACTACCTAAACCCCCCTAACTATGGGCCTGGTGTGTGTGTGTGCACGTTTGTGTGATAGTTACTGAATGCTGAGAAGAGGAGCTAATATGTGGCTCTCAACAATATGTTTATGGGATCACATGAAAACGTATTCCAATTTGAATAAGAAGCCAACTATTTTTATGGGTTATTACACACCAGGTCGCTGAGTGAAAGACTGTTTTGCACTTTATTTTTCATTTTTACTGGCTCTGTGTAAACTGATCAGCCAATAGGATGTCAAGCTCTGGCCACGTGGCTGAGGGATCTCTCTTTATCTGAATTCATATTGGACTGGTATCAAAAGATTTCAGTATTATTATTATTTTCTGAATTCGCATTGTCGTTTATTGCACTCGGTCTACAAAGGCCTTCAGTCTCTGTCAACGTCTGAGATAGCCTAGTATCACAATACAACGAACAATAAAGCCTGAAAATTCCACCATCTGTGCAATTTGAGGATGTGAAAGATTTCTTGCTAGGATTGTGTCCATTGATTTCTGTGGACAAGCATCCTTTTGTAAAATCAACTGCATTGATTTTATAAGCATTTATTGAGATACTGCGTTTCTTTTTTTGTGATAATCAATCTACATGAATGCACCGATTAACAAAGTTGACTGTTAAATTGTAAAAATTCAAACATCTTTTTTACTGGGGATGGCCAATTGATACTGAGGCATGTGCCCCAGTAAAAAGGGTCTAGTGACTTCTCAGCTTTCTACATCTATGTTCACTGCATGGAGTTGACACACGCACCTCCATTCAGAGGTGTGCATGCACACACACACACAAACAGAAGAGAGCAGAGTTAAGAACTTTCCACTGAATGTGCCTGGCTTTTTGAAATTTTAATGAATGGGGAAAGTCTCTCGCAGCAAGCTGCACTGAGACGCTTGGATACCGGAGCTAAATCTTCGTCAAGCATGAGGGAACAAAAATAAATTGCTGGAGTGAGGAGCTGGGAGGAAAAAATAACATCCCAGCCTACAGGGAGATAATGCCACCAGTGCATCCACCCATGGACCAAACACAGGGCTGCATACAGGTTAAGCAAGCCAGGTAAAGAAACACTTCTTTAGCCCAGTTTGATGCATTTCTAGTCAGGGGAATCTGCAGACCAAAATGCCAGACATGACACAGCATGTTTAAGCAAACACTGTCCATGAAATAACTTGTTTTGGTCATGAATATTTCAACAGCGGACCTAAATAGGCCATGTCTGCTTCTGCCTACACTCACATATGCTTATCCACACACTCACATACTTGCAGAGGGTGCAATGACAGTAATTTCTGGAGATGTCGGTGAGGGTTAAGAGAGAGTTGAGAGTACTTTGAAACCAACATAGAGAAGCTCAGAGAAGCTTTGAGAAAATGCTCTTCAATCACAAAAGTGGGAGGTGCTGTATGAGGGAGAGTGGTGAGTGTCGAGGTGGAGCAGATGTTATGGCACTTCAGTGTGCCTGTGCATCCATGTAGGTTTGTTTGTAGGGGACATGGGTGCACAGTTATGGCCATAAACTTTTAAAAATTGTGTTTGGTAAAGTTTGCTTCTTCAGTCCTTGTAGATTACTTTTTCACGTTTCTGTGGTATACTGGAAAACAATTAGAAGCATTAAAAACTTTTCAATATGTCTATATTTATTGGCAGAGATAAGATATTTTCATGACAATCAGATCTTATAATCCAATGTTACTGTGATTTCACCTGACTTGTTCAATTTCTTTCCATGTTCTGATATGACTTTAACTGGCCATTTTTGCAAAGGGACAAAAACTGAAATGTGCGTTTTAGTTTTTGTGAGTAAAAAAAGAAGCATCCAATCCCTCTGTACAATAACCTAGAAAGGTTGTTAATCAACACCACAACAGATGAAGATAAACTTTTAAAAACATTCACTGCCAATAGTTGTACCCCTGACTGTACTGCTGCTTGGAAAGGAAATGTAAGCAGTGATTGAAGGTCAAAAGAGGAGCTGGGTAGTATTTTGGGTGAGGTTGGGGGAGGGAATTTCCTCACACGTTTATCCTCTGAGTAAAGTTGCTGCAGTGCTTTGCTATTGATTTCAGATAGTCCCATAGGGGGGACAAGTGGAGTGAGTGAAGAAAAGAGAGAGTGAGGGCAAGAGTGCATCTGCCATTACTGTGGGCCAAAAGTTCAACATGATCAATCTGACCACTATATAAAAACTCTACTCTTCTCCTCTGCCACCAACCGCTCTACATAAGTGCATGGTGCTTTGGCTTCCAACAAGGTTGTCTCAAGGTTGCTTTTGAAAGGTTTGAATTTCAGAGAGAACAAAGGCAGGCTATCATCCTGTCTAGCTGGTAATACTGCCATAAATGGACTTCCTGTCACAGCACTAAAATGACACAGTAACTGATACTGTGAGGATCCAATCTATGCCTGCAGAGGGAATGTATATGTGGGCTTGT
Source organism: Plecoglossus altivelis (assembly GCA_036571765.1). NCBI lineage: Eukaryota > Metazoa > Chordata > Actinopteri > Osmeriformes > Plecoglossidae > Plecoglossus > Plecoglossus altivelis. Next base: position 8,288,488 of record BROE01000012.1, read on the forward strand.
GTATGTAAAGGCACCTGACAGACAAAACTCCCAACATCCACCACCAGTCACACATGCAGAGGTTTCGCTACTGCCCATGGAGAACTGCATCCGGTAAGACTGACTGCAGCACCTGGGCTGTAGTGGCTAAGGTGACTGAGGGGCTTCCATGGAAGCTAGGATACATCCAGATGCATTCATGAGGAGCTCCTTAATCTGCCAGAGGTTGAGGTTACTGGAGAGACCACAAAACGCCAGAATACGTCAAAGCGGGACTTTTAATACACAGACACCTGCTCTGTTTGAAGGCAAACACAAAAACGTACTCACCGGCATGGTGAGTCACAGAACACGTGTCACAGTTCTGTGGGTAACTACACAAACAGACACATGTACTGCACAAGCATGCATACATCATGGTACTGAGAGAAATCATTGACAGACGAGTGAAAGAAGTTTGGCCTTCAGTTAGCCTACATAAGTGAAACAAACAGGACATCATTATCATGCTTAAGGACAAGCTCAGATCTGTAATTCACCGTTGTCCCAGTGTGAAAGCATACAGGAAATAAGTACAAGAGGCTACATTCTCACAGGGTAATGCCAGTTTATTACCGCTTTCTCTGGAGTCACTTTCTCATAGACTGGTGCTTTGCATTAAATAAGCTAGTCGAAAGCAACTATGCGAGACAAGGCAAGTTAATGTGCATGGTACGTGGCACAAATGGCACGACAACCCAATAATCACACAGTTTAGGGGTTATATGATGCTTGAGGTAAGAACCAGTGTTTTTCCTGGCTCAGAGAGTAGAGTAGAGGAAATGACATACAGTGCCGCCATATGACAAAAATGAATGGAATCTATTTTTGTTATTTCTGACCCATTGATAAACAAAAATGCTGCTTCAACATATTTTGAACCAGCACATTGGAAGAGAGAGGGGAAGGGAGTTTGAGGGAGGGAGGTGTGGGACTGGGAGATGGGAGGCAGTCTACTGCAGACGTCACATCCTGCTTCATTTCACCCTCCTCTAGACAAAAGGATATGACAAGGCCATGGTAGTCTCTCTCATCGATCCCTTCGATCTATCCATGGCCCCCCTGACGCACAAGGTGATCATTCTTCAGCTGCTTCATCAGTTTCCCATCTTCTTTTATTACATAGGAGAATTCGTTTAGGTTTGTTTGGCCATTATTTGACCTCCTACAGTAGAGATTTGTCTTTAAAAAATCTTTTTATACAGTGAGAAAAGGCTTAAACTCAATTTATGGGCGTTGTTCCAACTAATGTAAAATTACCGTTAATGAGGTCGTCAGGGACACACAAAAAACACTCTCTTTGAACATTATCCTGCCTTTAACATGAAAGATCTAGGCAGTACTACAACTCTTCGCTTATTGGAAAACGCACGATGAAGGGATACTTGGGCAATCTGCAAGAGTCCTCTTCTCTGGGCCTGCCAATAAGTTCCCCGTGGGTGCCAGGAAACTCCATCCTGTAACTCCAGTGCCAGAGAGATTCTATTGAACTGCAGCTCTGTGAATGCAGATGTATTTACCCAGACTTGCTACCATGGGAAACATCAATCAAACAGGCAGAGAGTCTCCAAACCACAAAGCTGAAGTAAAGCATTGATGTGCAAAAACGTAGCTAAATGATTTAAGTCCAGCCACTTCTTCAGCCACACTTAGCAAACTAAAGCCTGCTGAGGGAGAGAAGTCCTCTGAGAGAAACATGGAGGCCATTTAAAACTTCATCTGGTAAATTACCAAAGAGCAGGTAAAGCAAGTAAGCATTGTTAATTCAAAGTTCAAGGTAAAAATGCTTTAGAAGATCATTTAACTGTCACATTATGCCCTCTTACTGGCAACAGGCTAGTGTTTAATATTAAACATGAAGGTTCCAATTTTCCTTACCGTATCCTCTGTGTTCATGTATCTGTGCAATTAAAAACAAATTTAAATAGTACACAGCAGACCTTTCAACATAACTTGAAAGGCCACTTAAAAACAGTCTCATATAGCATGAGCGAGACTTATCTACAAGCCTAAATAGAACGCAGAAAAATGCTTGACGTTTTGCATCCACAACACAATTCAACAACTTCTACGTTGGGATGAAGTTTCAGAATAATGCCATTATAAAGGACTTGGACTTGCATGAAAACTAGTTCCCTTTCTTACTTCAAAAAGGGAGTTTGACAAGTTGTCTTAAAAATACCCCATGCGTCCCTTTCTATTGGAGCAGAGCAGATTTAACTGTCAGAAAAGTTGTTATGCAAGCTCTCCTCTGCCAAACATCTCATTCACAATTCATGTTCTTACTTCCCCCTACCCCCCTGCTTTGTTTTGGTTCTGCTACCACGAGTTCCAGATAAAGTTCTGTAAACTTGTCATCACCTTTTCCCATTCAAACTGCTGCATGCTGTGCTTTAAGGGTTATGCCTCACGGCAAGTCTCAAGCTCTGCGTAGCTTCCGGGGAAATCTTTTCTTTCTTTCTTTATTTATAACACATCAGCATATCTTGGGACTCCCTTGCCTCAACATGAGTTCCTTTGGAAGAGGACTTTGCCTCCAGAATGCCCTCATTGAAACAGGAATAACCTGCAGCATGCTGTAACTCTCCTGCAATGTGCTTGCTCTCTAATTTGCTCTACAGTATAAGTTTGATCTGGACACAAGCAAAATGAGCAGCAGTGTTGTATGTACACAGGTATGTGGGACTGAGACCAACCATTTTTCTATTTCATATTTATTGTAATTTGCCAAGTATTATGCTCTGTATTTCTATATTTGAATTCACTTTGTTTACAGAAGGCCAGTTGTGGAGGACAGCTGGTACATGACATCTGGTCCTCAGCATGCTAAACAGTCTGTCAGACACTAGTACTTTGGGTCAGAGGGTGGTGAGACCCACGGCTGGAGAAGGCTTTGTCAAAGGTTTCTCATTTAGGAACTTACCTGAATTTTGTTGAGTTATTTTTACAAATCAAAACAACCCAAATGTAGTTTGATATTACTAGGTAGCAAAACACAAAAACATGATTCTTTAAATATTTATAAAAAATCAAAACAAACTGAGATGTTGGTTTTTAAAACTTGACTTTTTTTTTGCAATACTGAAAATCAAAAATATGCAATTAAAAAAAAATCTTTTTTCTACGTAATTCAAAAATGTTGGGAGAGCCTCCAAAATGTACTGCAGGCTATCGAGAAAAGGGACAAAATACTTTGTCTTTTAACTTCCAAATTGGACTTTGGCTAGTGTGTCTACTGGGTTGAAGCAACTAAAAGCTTTGTAGGCTATTTTTCTCTAACAAGAGAATTTGCTATTATAATTTTCACCTGCAGCCCAATGCCTAACCCTTTTCCCCTCACTACAGTAATGGTGTTTACACAACCTACTTTGTCCTCTGGCTAAAAGCCTAAGGCTGGCATAGATTATAGCCTATGCAAAATATAGTAATGCTTGACCTCAAGAAAGGAGTCGGGCTCGGAATTGAAAAAAATAACATACTAATTTCAAATCTGTACACAAGTTGTCATGGCTGCACATGCTCAGATGCATTTTGGTGAGTTCTCTGATTTTCAAAGGTAATACCGAAACAGACTATTTAACAAGGGAACGTCTACTCAGTGTTAAAGACCACTCGGCAAATTCTTATGGAGAGGTTACAGGAACAAACAACGGAGAACATCAAACTGACACCGATGGCAATACGCCAACATCCATGTCAGGTCCTTGTAAGTGTCATCTCTGCAAACTGTGATGAGGTCACTCATCTCCAGGTGAGTGAACAAAACCACTCTGCACAAGTTTTCCCCTTCTTTGTTAGATGAATGTGGAGATGCATAACGAAAATGTAACCAGTTTACACACAGACTCCATTTACAGATGCTTAAGTATGATTCGTTCTCATAACGAGATGCACCACATAGTGCGGCAACATGGTCAGTCAGGATGGGGGATTAGGGTGTATTGTGGTGTCCAATTGGACGAAATCCTGAGCTTCTTTAGTGTAGAAATTCTTGCTTTCTATAATCATGGTAGAATCCTCACTTGTGTGAAAACCTTTTCCTTGCAGAAAAAGTAACCAGCTGTCTTGAAGAAATAGAGCTTTTTACCATTTCCTCACTTTTCTGTGTCTATTCCCTGAACAATTCAAAGACAAAGGTTCTATTAAGATAATGCTGTGTCATGTAAATTGCATACCGGTGTCAAGCCCCTCCGTTTCATCTCATCCTCACTCCTCCATTTTTAACACTCAACCGTCTCCCTCTTTTCTTTCCCTGCCTTTCCTCTCATGCTTTAATGGAGATTGTGTCAACCATATGTTGCAGGTGGAACCAAAGCATGCCTATAAATCAATTCAAAGACATCGCCCTTTTCTAACTGAAGGCTAAAATGCACTAATTGAACATGAAGCGCCCATGAAACAGAAGTGTTTGAAGTGAAGAAGTGACTGACACTACAGTCATGGATGTTGAAGCTATGTTAGTGGAGGCATTTAGTTATAAGACTGAAGTTCCTGGCAGAGCAGGTTCATCAGGGCTTTATTAGATCACGCTCAAAACACTTTCCATCAACCCCATTTTTCAAAAGACATTTGATAGAGAAAATAAACGTATGTTCTGATGCAACACGACATACAGCACAATCTTTGGACAGCCCTACAGCTTAAATGGAACACCGGCAAGAACATTTGCGTAGGCCATTAACATACAAATGTGGTCATTATTCCACCCACAATAGTCCAGCCCACCCTATTCTATGGAGTTGAAAGTAATCATGTACCTAGGTATGCAAATGTTCTCTAAAAGCCTATAGAAAGTGACATTTGGCTCCATTGCAATAGCTGAACTCCACAATGAGGCCTATGATTTCAAAACTTGCATTAAAATAAGCTTTGACAATGACAGAACTGTGTGTGGTGTGTGATTAATTTTACCTTAAAAATGTAGTGTTGGCAGCCAAGGCTTTTATTTCAGTCAGTACTTAATACATTGAAGCAATTCTAAAACTAGTGATGACATTGACCCCTTTTACCTTTCAATGATATGTGTAAGCTACAAAATTGACAAATACACATCATAGCAAACTGTCCACTATGCATACATGATTTTCTGTGGAAGTGGAGGGAAATAAAACAAGAGCACAAAATCGTTTGAGAAATACTTCTTATTCAGAACGACAGCCAGTGAGATCAGTCAGTGTTTTACAGTAAGAGTGACAAAGCAGAGAGGCAGGAGGTAGATCACCACGGTTACCATGGCAACCCCTATGCTGCTAGCTGACTAGGGACATAAATGAAACGAAACAAACATCACACCACTGCCACTAAAACGGATGGATGACCGTGTTCTCCAAAAGGCTGGTACTTCCATGTCCAACAAGCTTGTTAAAAAGCTGTTAAGATAGACTATATATTTTCTTCTTTTTTGATAGGTGTGTTCATAGCTGATCTAAAACTAATGTGGGTCTTTGAGTGCTGATGGTCGCTGAACTGGGAAGGGGCAGCGTCAAGTTTCAGAACGCTCAGCATCACGAGGGAGGGGCAGAAGGTGGTTGGAAGTGGTTGAGGGGAAGAAGGTTAGTCGCTGTTCCCCTCTCCCATTTTATAACATCTTCCTCTTCTCAAACTCCTGTAGTAAACAATCAAGGGAAGGAAGAGAGAAAAAGAGAGAGAGATGGTATATGGTGGGAAGAGAGAGAGGAGGATAGAGATGGGTAAGAGAAGAGGAGATGGAATAAGGAGAGGCAGTTATGTTTTATTCATGGAGAATTCACATGGCTTGTTTTGATCTTATGCTACAGATCTGCTGTTTAGGGGAAAAGAGGGGAAGGGGCAGGGGGTAGCGCGAAGAGACCTTGACAAAGCAACATTTCCTTCTTCATGGGGTGTGTGTGTGTTTGAAGGGTTCCAGAAAATGGCTAAATGATGATGGACATTTATACATGTTTTGTTAGTGATTAATAAAGCAATCATTACACAGACCATAGAAGAAACCTGATTGGAAGAAGTAATTCTGTCACAACAGTTACTAGAGTTTAGACTTGCATTATCTGACTCTGACAAACAGAATAAAGAAGAAGAACAAGCGATCAGAAAAATATATTATATAATAAATAAATAATTTTCTGAACATTGAAATATAGTTGATATAGACTTTGTACAACTCAAGAATCAAGGCGCACATCGACTGCTGACAAAGCAATATATTGCCATTAATCAAGAAAGTCTTCATATACTCAAAGGAAAAAACATCTTCACAGGCAGTGGAATGATAGAATATTCTCCAATTTTAACTCAAATTATTTCAACCACATAACGTTTATCAGGACTAGTGGACCGGCCGATCACTGGCTGTCTAGTGCCACCTAGTGGACGAGAATCTCTTGAGTTTCTCTCTGTTAAATCTCTTAAATAAGGCTGGGTGAATGTATTAAGCTGTAGATGAACTGTATCACTATGCATTGATCAAGGTATGTCCTTGGCTGTGAGTGAGAGGAGTACGTAGCATGGGACGGGGGGATAGGAGAAGAGATAAATGAAAAACGGTTTGAGTGTGATTAAAAGACAGCTGGATAATATACCCAGGCAAGAAATAGTAATTGGCAGAAAGAAGAGGACATGTGTGAGTGTGTAGGCAGTGGGTCAGTGTGTCAGTTCTGTGAAACAAGCTGGAGACAAATTAGAAAGTTGGGCAAAAAGGTCTTTAACATTTTACAACGGACCGGGAGGACAAAAGGGAAATGAGCACAAGATAGATAATGGGCAGCTGAAGATGCCAATACAGGTTCTTCTTGTGGACAGACTTTGCAGGAGGCAAAGCGAGCAGGAACAAAGGAGCGAACTAGAATACTCACAATAAGACTGCTCAGACGTTTGCACACACAGCTTGTTGGCCAATTGTGAGGCCCCATTCCAGCACCCAACAGAACACAAAATGTGTTTTCCCAGAACTAGCACAACGGCAATACTGACCCGCTGGGTCTTAACTCTTATGTGTGCAGGTCACTCTGTGGTGAACCCCCACAGTGCTCTGGTAACTTGCCCTCCTTGCGAGAGCATTACTCTGACTACACTGACCAATTAGATTAAGACAGATGTATGAACACCACGGGCGGCTAAATTAACAACCAGGACAAGCCTTTTTCATCATTACTAGCAATGATTATGAATTAGAGGGGGAAAACAAACTAGCGGGCTGCAAAGGCTCGCAAACCCATATCGGCATGTGCAGTTTGCTAGTAATGAAAGAGGAAGATGATGAATGGGTGCAATACTCGCTTTCGCTTTTTATACATCTTGTTAAAACTGCTTCTCCTGGTGATAAATTGAAATAAAGAGGCAACAACTTTACTTACCTGCCGTCAACAGACGTGTTAATTGATCCTTAGATTTTTAACACTGTTTTTAACACATCACCAAAATATACAATCCACTAATGAAACAAATCTTAAACGCTGTATTATTATGTAAGTCACTGGCTTAGCTGACCATGGCCAGTGCTTTTCTGGCTGTACCAGGGGGTTCTTGGGGGTTCATGTTTTGTGTTTTGGTACAGTAAAAACACAATTTTAATGCTGATACATAAGGAAACATTTTGTGATGAGAATCGCATAAACTCTTCCACCCTGAGATAATTAAGAAGCGGACAATGTTAGTCTTGGTTCAACTACAACCCCACCCTGCAGTAAGAGCAGAGTATCTCACCTTGAACATGGTACTGCCCAGCTGAGCAGGGGACATGCTGACCACCACCCCGGCTGACTGGAGGGCCGCTATCTTCTCTTTGGCTCCGCCCTTGCCTCCAGCGATGATTGCACCTGCATGGCCCATACGACGTCCTGGAGGGGCGGTTAGCCCCGCAATGAAGGACACCACGGGCTTGGCATTAGCTCCCTGTGGAGCCAGAGACATAGAGGACCAAACAGGGACGGATACGGACACAAAGGAGAAGGGGGAGAGAGACAATCTGTATGAAAGAAACCTTAAATCCACTCAAATCAAAACACCCACCGTGTTCTCCCATGACCAACATCTCTAACAAGCCCCCCCCCCTCCCCCCCTCCCTTTCTCCTGCTTTTCCAAAGTCCCATTACTAAAACAAAGGGTCAATCAGCCCATTTAATTGCATGGGTGGATGTGAGTGCTGATAGGGCCCCGGGCCCCTGCCATTTTACATCATCTCATTTCTGAAAAGACAATTAGTCATGTTGGCACTGATTAGCTCTGCTCCTGGCCACGCCACCTAGCCACTGATGGATGGGGTGCATTCAACAGTTGAGATCATTTCCAGTTGCAGAGGAAGCTAATACTTCATCCTCAGGAATCACAACATTGTGCATGTGTGTGTTTGTGTGCGAGAGAAACAGTGTGTATGCCGTCTGCGCCCATCCACGGGTGATTACAAAGCACGCAAGCAGACAAGGCTAGGCTGAATAACATGCCTCCTTCTTTCCGGCCAGGATATCAGCTTCCAACCAAGAGCCAGGATCTCGCACGTACACAAGATGGCTGCTATTACTTTCACCAAGACGTTAATCTGCTAAAACAATAAAGAACCAAGCCATTTTTACCTTGGCTAACCAAACAAGGCTGATGAGAGATAGCTCTGATGGACATGCTGTAGGAAACATGCCATCACAAATTAAGGGAAATGAGGATACTAAGTTAGAGCGGGAAACTAACGTTCATGCTGTCTTCAAATTGACTTTAGCGCAAGGAGACAGGACTGCTTTGAAAACCCATGGAGCTGCCATTGTCCGGCCTGACATGACTGGATTCAACACAGCCATAGAGCTTGCTGGCTTCTTTCTCCTCCCTTTTCTTCAGTAATTAATTTGTACTTTGACAAAACAAAACTCCCTTCTGTGAACCAAGCCTTAAATCTACCTACACAGTTTAAGGAACAATTACTTAACGGTTCCCCACATGCCAGTGAAGTACAGGTATAAAAGACAGCGGTGGGGAGGGTTACATTAGCATCGCTCTCCCTCCAAACCTTTGTTACCAGTGAAGATGTACGACTTCATTATGAGACAAAAGAAAAAGGCATGGAGAAAAACTCTTAACCAAAAGCATTTGGGTTTGTTTTATATAAAAAAGGGGGGGGGGGCGGCACTCCAGGGTGACACTTAATTATGTCAGATTAAGACACCAAACTGTGAAATAATTACACTACACAGTGGGTGTGTATGAATGCTGAGCGCGTATTAACACACTGAAAAACCCAAAGGGACACACGGTGTTACGCTACACTGTACTACAACTGACGTGTTCCAAGTGAATTACGAGGGTTTGAATTGCGTTTTGAGTGATACTGACCATAAAATAACCCCAAGATTCAGACAAGGAAACTGTTCAAATCCTGGAATACATTAGTTTCAAACAATGGGTGCTTCGACATTCTCTATAATTTAATGTGTTAGTCCAGAAGGCTAGAAATCGACAAAAGCGAACAGGACATTTAACAAGTGGATAATGCTCAGAGCGCTCTTTGCACTTTCACTGAAAATAACAAAAAATAAGGAGTTGTTTCAGGTGAAACAACAATTTCAAGGTTTAACTAAACTGCTGCCTCTGGTGTGTGGGCGCTCCGACGTAAATCGACTTTTCAGAGGAGAAATCCAGCAGCTCTTACACGCTCTGTTGAGTTTTTTCATGCATGTCAGTGTTTCATATCAGTGGTCTCTGCTTGTCAACACTTTCGATGATTGGGTGAGGGTGTTTGTACGTCAGAGAGAGGAGTTATTCTCCTGAGACGATAGGTTGAGAGATTTGCATGCATTAGGGCTACTGGAAGCGACACTAATTCATTTCGCAGCTCCTGAGCACCTCGGATGGGGGGAGAAACACGTCATCCAGTATATACACGAACACACAAAAGGAGTTCACATCAAATATTTCCAGATAACCTTTTGCATTGAGCACCCGAGTAGTAGGCAGATGCAAAGGGAGAGGGTGTGTGTATGTGTGAGGGGGGAGGGGTGGGGTGGGGGAGGCCTGGAGGCAATACAACTGTAACCTCCTGGGCAGTGAATGGGAGTGACTGTGGAGATGAAAGGAATGAGCCAAACAGTGCTTCACTTTCATCTTTCCGTGATGACTGGTGCTGCACTTCAGCGGACAGGGGAAAGACAGTGGTTCATCACCAGGGCAGGAAATCGAGAATTAAGAACTTGGAGAGGCTGGCTGTGACTTTACAGGAGGCGTTAGGGGGAGAGGGTTGGTAATGCGTCTGAAGTAGAGCATTGCCCTTTACACATGTCCAGTTGAGGAGGTACTGTGTCATCTGTGGCCCAAGATCACAGGAGTCAAATTCATGAATTGAGATTGGTGCCTGCGTGCATAGGTGCGTGTCTGTGCATGTACGTGATATGTTTTCTTACAGAATTGTGCTGTTTGAGATACTCTGCAGCATTCTCCTCTGCATTGCCACCGATTTCCCCAATCAGGATGATGCCCTCTGTCTTGGGGTCCTTGAGGAACACCTCCAGACAGTCAATGAAGTTTGTCCCATTGAAGGGGTCTCCGCCAATACCTGGAAACACAGACGGGACATGAAGAATACTCTTGGAACTACAAGCATTTATGATATTACGACACATTTTAGACATGCCCGATACTTCGGAAAATATTTTCGGTATCACCTTCGTTGAAGTTTAAACCGAGCTGAGGTGATACCAAAAGGTGACATGAAAACACAGCCTTCTGATTGGTCAGAGAAAACAGTGATATTCTGCACAAGCCCACCATTTCAGCAACAAAACCATAGTGGAGAATGATAGGAGTCAACATCATGATTACATTTGTCCCACTGGATAGCTAGAAGAAAGGACAACCTGTCACTGGATGACCGCAATATGGTCGATTGAGGAGGTCGAGAGGTTCATGTTTGGTTGCTGACAAAAGGATCCAGCAAGTATGAGTGCCGACCACAGACAGCTGCCATCACATTGAATCAGCTTCAAATGGCTATCTTTGTGGATGAATTTCTGGTTAGCTACCAGACATACAATATAAATGGATACTTTATTTTGGAACAGGGTCAATTAAATTTGTCACATGAATTAATGTGTAAACAGGTGTAAAAACTACAAATTTGCAACGTGCAGGAAAATAATTAACTAACCAACATTAGAATTATCAGCTGTATCACAGGCAAAGGCACTATCCATTTATCAGTTTCAGGAATCTGTTTGTGTTGCCTCACAGACACCTTCAACACAGACTGCATCTAAGGCACTATGCACTAGGATGTATAATATACTACTAATTCTTGAACATGAATAGATGAATACAATAGCAATGTGTTGATAATGTTTATAAAGTTAAGTGATTCATGTTAATAACATGTGATAAATGTGATTCGTACCAATACAGAGTGACTGTCCCAGGCCCACTTGTGTAGTTTGGTGCACAGCTTCATACGTGAGAGTTCCTGACCTGGACACAATGCCTAGTGAAAGAAGAGGACAATTGCATTCAGATATCAAAAAAAGAAGGAAAATGGAAAAAGGGATTAAAGAGGGAGGTATGATGCAAAGACAGGATGGAATAAAGGAAGGACATAAGTAAGGAAGGGCGATAGAATGGAGGGAAGAAAGAAGGGAAAAAAGGAAAGAACGGAGTTTTGCAAACAGTGATGTGACAGGGTCTAACTGTCCTGAGCGAGGGAGCTAACAGGGATGACTACATAACAAAGTAGGGCTTTAAACAGGCAGTCTGTCACTATCTAAGAGGGAACTAAGAAACTTGGTTTGCGGTGGCGACACTGCATCTGTCTACAAGGTTTAGCAGGCAGCCATGAAACAGGCACAACTTGATGTCTGGGGACCAAACGCTAATAAGAGGCCAAGCGCAGGGCTACACAGGCTGTTCTCCTCATGGATACACACTGGCTGAGGGACTCGTGTGCAATCATTGGCTTCACAATAAAACCACATTCCAACTATCCTGACTTGGTGAACACAGCTAAGTACTGCATTATTTGGGTTGTATTTAATTCAAATATATGACACTCCTGACTTGAAGATAGTTTATACTTTGCTCCTAATGACTAACTTGAACTTTCTATTCAGCACAGAGAAAGTACAAAGCACTCTGAGAACGAATGCAGAATGAAAGGGTCTTAAACAGTGGAGCATTTCTCACCAATTCTTCCTTTCTTGTGAATGTGGCCAGGCATGATCCCAATCTTACATTCTCCAGGCTAAAAACATCAAAACAAGGAATTGATTGACCAATATTAAAAAGTGCCTGCATACTTGTGTTGCATCTCCACGTGGTTCCAGCCTGTCTGTTACATGAGTGCATCCATGAGTGTCAGTGGCTTTCTGTGACTGACTGACTGAATGTGTCCACATGCTTACGTTGATGACTCCAGGGCAGTTGGGGCCTATGAGGCGAGTGATACCCTGGCGAAGGAGCCTGTGTTTGACCCGCACCATGTCCTGCTGAGGGATGCCCTCAGTGATGCACACTACCAGAGGCATCTCCGCATCCACAGCCTCAATGATGGCCGCCGCCGCGAAAGGAGGGGGCACATAGATCACTGTTGCATCTGCCCCTGTGCCCTCTCTGGCCTTTGACACATGCAAAAATACAAAAAGTCAAAAGCTGAACAAAGAACATCACTTTCAAACAGAAGAAACTATTGTAATATCAAAAGCACCTCTGTGCGACATTTGCTAATTGGCCTTTTCTTTCAAACATGCTAGTGCATAGGGAGGCATTTCAAAAGGTTCAGAGTTGGGTTATGCAGCGCACAAAGGATCTTTCTTTCACGGTCTTTCAAGGTCGAATAGTCTATGAGAGGCAAGAACAAATGTCTTAGGCTACAGACCAGGTTGTGCATGTCTCATTTAGTTTGTTTCCCTCCCAGGAACGACCTCAGATGACCTTTGAACAAACCCAACACACAGTACTCCTACTGTGACCTGATGAAAAGGGTTCTAAGCCAACAAGAGTTATTAACTCCTCACCTCCTTGACTGAGTTGAACACCGGCAGGCCAAGGTGAGTCTTTCCTCCCTTGCCTGGGGACACCCCTCCTACTAGCTTGGATCCATAGTCCAGCGACTGCTGACTGTGAAATGTCCCCTAGAGGAAGACACAGACGAGAAAGGTCAGTCACAGTACGTGTGTGCGTGTGTGTGCGTGTGCGTGTGTCATTGCTCACATACGCCACTGCATACTAAATTGGAATTTAAGTATTTTCAGGAGGAGGTATCGTATATGCATGTATGGAAGAAAGTGGCAACTGTGGCATCTTCTTCCAACTGAACCACCATACCCTGACTTCTATGTCTTCGCTTGTTTAACCAGTGTTCCAATAAAGGTGATCAGTCTATTCAATTTAGTACAGTAAATGTATTTTTAACCCCCTGTACCAGCCCCTCTAGTTAATTACTGAGCTAAAACACTGCAGCTAAGGGGTATAAGGAACAACAAGCCTAAATCAATGACCTTAATGGTAAATCAATCATTACCAGTGTTTAACAGAGAAGCAGAACACTGAGTCAGCATTTTCATCCTTAGTTCAGATATCTCTTAATTTCTTAGCAAAATCTCTTTTGCCAGCTTTCTGCTTATTCAAAGAGGTCTCTCCCTGTTGAATGCAATGTGCTTTGCTAACTTTGCTTTTTTCCCCTACCCCAGGGCCCTCTCATTGCTAATGATAGAGACCATGATTTGAAAGTATGATCTGCTTATCTAGACAGAAAGGAAAGTCAATGTGTGGCATTGACACCTAGAGTCATCCCTCTTCACTTTCTAATCATCACAAGTGTTCATTAGAACTGTATTTAATAACCTTTAATTATGTGGAAGAGTTGTTGGAGAGAAAAGGGGGCTGGCGGAATAAAAGAGGATGGAGGGGGAGGAAAAGATCAGGGTATAAATCTCTGAGGGTGAAAGGTGTACGCTTGTTGGATATGACTGACAATATTCTTTTTCTCTCCGCCTGGATAGGGTTCACATACAATTATTGAGGTCATTCATTCTAATCTAAAACTGAATCATCAAAATGAGCTACAACCAGGCTGACTGGAGAGACCGCTTCCGTGTGTCTGGGTAGATATCTAATATTTTAGATGTCAAGGGTTATAGGACAAATGTCAAGCTGAGTTACAAAATATATGATACATTTGGGACCCATATTCATACACCCATCCTAAACACATATTGGTACATTTTAGATCATTTCTTTATGATTTTTTGTTTTGTTGTAACTGTTGATACGGATCATAATATGCTGTTAGTGACTTCAGTGGCCAGTGATTGTGAAGACAAGGTCTTTTGTGGAGAAGCCAAATCTGTTTGATAGGGCTGCAGTGTCAACAGACCTGTTTCCCTGTGAAGCCCTGGCAGATGACCTTAGTGTTCTTGTCAATGTAGAGGTGCTTCCTTGAGGCAGTGTAGCAGTGTCTCACCCCATTCTGCTGCACTGTTAGACCAGAGAGACGGCAACAAGGGGAACAACGTGAAGTGAAATTTTTACAAGAAAGACAACACACTGTGGATGGTCCCTGCTGCAATCAGAACAAGTTAGAAAACAAACATTGAATAATTCCTGCATTCATGCCTGTTGTGAACTGATCCACATTCTAAATATGAGGGAAACATTCATACTTTCTACTAATCAGGATAAAGTACAGTAAGGAAGGATGTATAGCATCCTGTCAAATGAGTGTCTGTCTCATCTGAGCGAATAATTTAAAGCAGAAGGCTGCAAAGCTGAAGAACATAGAAATCAAGACCACAAAGGATTGGCTGCACAGTTGCATAACTATGGAAATAATTACAATCTTGCACACTGTGTAACAACTCTGAATAGGTCGCAGATAGCTGTAGCAGATTTCATGTTAGGACTTTGGACACAAGTCATGTTTATTGTTAGCTAATTTACAAAGCAAGAGAGAGCCTGAGTTGACACACACACTGGCGTCTTCCTACTGACAGCGGCAGCTGGTCTGTAGGTTGAGTCTGAACACATTCTGTATTAAGGTGGCTAGTTATTTGAGGTGGGTAGATATTCTAGACTAGTAGCGCAGTAAGTATAGAACTAATGTATGTTACATCTAGTAGATATGGTGCTAGTAAGCACTGTGTAGTGTTTGATGCCCAACAATGCAGTATTTGAGCAATTACTTGCATTAAAATTGAGTAAACTAGCATCACTTAGCAGACAGTAACATCTCACCGGACAAGAACTTAAAAATAACTGAAAGCTGGTCTGTTAAAGGTAAACTGCCAGGCCAAATTCAGTAGAAAACATGCTGTGTCCACATTTATAACCAGAGCAAACTAATGTTTCGTTGGAGGACACATGGGGTCAAAGTTCAGCAATGGCCATTGATGAGCTATAGCAGCAAGCTAGTACTGCTAGCCAGGTCAATGGAAGCTGGATGCCCGGGCGTTGTTTCTGCCTTTTTTGGCAAATAAAGTCAAGACATGCATTCGGTTTTGAACATGAGTGCATGGCCGAGGCCTGTGCAACAGGCAAAATATGATCATGGTAATAACAGGAAACAATCGCAATACTTACAGAGCAGACGGGCAAACAATCTACTATGCGACATCTTCGGTCATTCACCAATGACACGGGAGGCTTTAGGACCTACACGTCAAAGGCACAAGTTAGCTGTAAATATGCCTGACGTTTCAGAAGATATTGGATTGAATTTACGAATTGAATGAACGTCTACCCCTTGTACACTTCTAGATAATAATACGCCAATAACTCATTACGATATAAGTTCATTATTTAGCAATCAATTCGTTTTACATTCTGTTAGGCAACTACCAAGGCTACCAATAAACCGCAGTTAATTCTGGATACTGTAGTAAAGTCAATAAACATTCACAGCAGTGAATATTCCCCCAGAGGGCGCAATATGCCCACAATATGTTCCAAGTTTAAAAAATTTACCAGGTTACGTGAGACTGCAGCGAGGGAATGTTCGTGTGGACATTATTTACTTGTGTAATTTACTTTTATTATTTACAAATCACTGTGTTGTAACTTATTTATTACTGTCTGTTTAACGTATTCCCTTGTTTAATCCTTGGCCATTCTTGTGTTTTTCATCCTTCAATCAAATGAAGAATTTAACATTACGCTCCATTTGTTTTGCACCTCCTATCACTCTAACCATATTTGTATATGGAAAAACAAGCTATTGTAGACTATATTAACTTGGTCATCATCCTGTTAAGTTTCCCTCGTGATATTTTTTTTATCTGACCCTGCAAAACTGTCCAATCATTTGACACCAACTCTCCACACTTTCATTGGGTAACTGTTGCTGAGTTAGCTTCCGTACATGCAGCCATTCTCCAACAAGACTACGCTCAGTTATGTTCGTCTTGGTATGAAGATATAGTACGCACCGGCAACGAGAAACAGCGCAATGACGTAAACGTACCTCAGGAAATATCGAACAAATAATCCCAACCTATCGATCCATTCAAGATGGTGTTAGAAACTATTTCGCGAATCATAAAAACGCAGCTTCCAGCCTATCTCAAGAAGCTTCCCCTCCCGGAGACGATCGGTGGATTTACAAGACTAACAGGTAAACTACAACGTTGCAATTGTAGAATTACAGCCATGCATTGCATAGTTCTAGCTAATGTGGCTATATTTAATAGCTCACGTTGGGAACATTAAAGAATAAGTTGTGTACTGTAAAAACTAAAGGATAGTCACATACAGAAATACCATTAACGTTTCACTTGACACTAGATGTTACAACACAACGTGGACATAAGAACACATGACAAAGACTTGGAGAGGAAAACTTGGATAATGTTGTGTGATGCCAGAAACAAATGTGTTATCATAATCATAGTAATTTGGTTGAATACGAGTACTCTCTGGTATGTCTAAAATGATCATAAAACAATCGTCCTATCTTATGTTTGTCAAATAACCTTTTTCTGCAATGGACTCCTTGTTCTGAAACATAAATCTAAAAACAACTTTTTACTGAAAGTCAGGTGAAGAAAATGTCAGGGATTGATACTTTGTCTCATTTAAGGAAACTTGTCAAGAGGTTGAGATCTAATGTTAATCTGTAATTTATGTACTTGTACATATTTGTAGTGAATTAATATTAATACCCATAAATCAGCGAGTCTTAAGTCATTGTTTGAAAAAAATCAAGAAACCATGGCCAGTTTTGACCTTTAAGGCTAACATCTTCAAATAGTGAGTGTCCAACAAGGCCTATTAATAGTCCAAAATGCTGAGCTAAGATGACATGCCTGCATAGGACATAACATACATGGGACATGTATTGCTGAACTGGAAGAAGAGTGGGTGGTAAATATGTCGGGTTCTCCTGCATTAAGCTAAGGAATGTAGACTTTCTCTCAAACACGTCAACTAGGCTATCAACCTTGATGTAATTGGCCCATAATTGTTAGTGATCTGATCCAAGTTCAGAGCTGACATTGGATGACTCAGCAAGCAGCTCAGTTTAGGCTTCCTCTTGCAGTTTGGACACTGACTGTTCTTGTTGACTGCGGGGAAAATACAGGACAGTGCCTTCTCTTTGTCTATAAAAGGAGGAATTAAAAAAACACACAAACTGTTGTAAATACTAAAGCTTTACATTTGAGGCTGGGACTAGGATGTTTACATAGATCCCTGCATATAAATCAGATCTTTATGAATCCCTTGACAGGGTTGTTTAGTAATAACAGGAATGTATTCTTACAATTGTGTACATGTGTAAATCCCTCACAGTCTCAGAGTGGCTCCGGTTGCTTCCCCTTTTGGGCATCCTGGCTCTGCTAGGATATCTAACAATCCGGCCCTTCCTGCCGAAGAAGAAGAAGCAGAGAGATAGCCTGATAAACCTGAAGATCCAGAAAGAAAATCCCAAAGTTGTCAATGAGATTGATATTGAAGACCTGAAGAGCACCAACGTCTGTTATTGCCGTTGCTGGCGCTCCAAAACAGTAAGTAATTAAACAAGACAGACATTGGGCACGACCATCCCCTTTCCCTCTTGGGATGCCCAGCTGCCTAACTAGAAATACTGAGCAGCAGTCAACTGACTGCAGTGGGGGGGTACATTATTTGTTATGCGGGGTCCGCTGTCCTGTACACACGCACCTGATTCAAACGAATGGTCATTACCAGGCTCACACAGAGTTTGATAATGACTCATTCATTTGAATCAGTTTTGTTGGAGCAGGTAAACATCTAAAACATGGCAGCGGTGCCTGAGGACCAGGATTGAGCATCCCTGTTTTACGCCTTCAAATAAAAGTCGATCAACACAGTTAATTGAAAAGAGTGCAAAAATGTGTATAAACTCACAACAAATAATTGTCCTAGATCTCAAAGCATTTATGTTCCCGAACCTGGCTCTCACATAACAGCTTTTTCACAGAATCTTTCAATAGCTTTAAGGTGTGGTCTAGTTAATAGTAGGTCTATGGATGCTAACCCAGTTTATTTGCAGTTTCCAAATTTCAATCACATACGTTTTAAGGGCATACAGGAGGGACATATTTCTACCAATGTCAAGAGGCTATTGAAACATACCCACCAATAATTAGTGCCAGAGGACAATGTTATACAAAAAGTTAGCCTAACCAGTGTTCAAATCAAACTGTTGTTATCCTTGTTTTTCTGATGTACTCTTTACACATCATTTTAGATAATCTAATATTAAATGTTGTTTCCTGTTTCAGTTTCCTGTTTGTGATAAATCACACATAAAACACAATGAGTTGACAGGAGACAACGTGGGCCCTCTTATACTGAAGAAGAAGCTTCTATAATGAACCATCTACACACTCTGTGGAGGCATCTGTCACCTCCCTGTGTTATTAAAACATAGTTCCCGTTTTTTCTCTTTAAGTTTGTATGTTAGGTCTATACTTTTGTTCGTTTTTGTCATAATTTTGGGTCCTGCCAATTCTTCACACTCGTGACAATTTTGCCTATTGATGCTGAAAACTGTTACAAATATTTACTTCCTTACAGAATGAACTCCCTTAATTTAGCAACAATGTGCCATAACTAAGATTAGTTTGCACTCCTGATATGGACTGTCAAATTCTCTTAGCTAACATGCGACGCGTTGCCCAGTTCCAGATTATTTGGGACCACTTGGAGGGAAACTTGAATCTCGTTCTACAACCGTCATTCACAAAGACAGTACCATTTTGTAACACATCACCAAAAATACAACTTTGTTTGACTTGCCTTAGAACTGCTGTATACATTTAAGTGTTACGCCTGCCTATACACTTGTGAAATATTTTTTTAAATTATTGTATGTATGGGGCATTACATTTACCTTGCAACATAATTTGTGTTAATGTTAATCAATGCCTTATTTGTGTGTAATTTTTTGTGTACTTCCAACTCCATTTGTAACATTACAGTGCAACGTAAGGGAGAATTCTATCAATAGGACACAATATTAGAACTCAATAAACATCAAAATATGCCATTAAATGTATTTATTTGTTTTGAAACTGAGCATTGGAAGCATATCAATTAATTCTTACAATTATATAAGGAAGTGATGTGATTTTGATTAAATACCACGTCCAGAAAATTTGGGACGGTAATGCCAAACTGTGCCCATAACTTTTTAAATACAAGAATAAAATATCCGTGAAGCAGCTAAAACAATTACCAACATGACTTTGAGGAATGTTTACTTTTAATCTGGAGACTAAGATGGTGGACAGGCAGTAACTTTCATCATATACACACGGCCAACGAGGTCCTGGATGAGGTTGATTTGATATGCCATATATTAACAGGGACACAACTTTACATTGACTGATTTATTGCCATTTTTTTAAAAACAATCTATATATTATACATCTCATCTTACTGCAGAAAATACAGAAGGGCCCTTTAATAAGGTGTAGTATATAAAATACCTCTAAATTAACAATACAGTCTTTAAATTATCAAAATAACATGGCCTTAGAAATGCTCAAATGTAATCTAAAATGTATCTCCAATGCTGGTTTTACACTACCTACATCTGAATCTGGACTCAATTTAGCAGTAGTCTGAATGTCCATTTCACAATCAAATGACACTCATCTACATGAGCATGGCTTTAAAAAAAGTATACAAAGCAGGATGTCTCCAACAGACTAAAACCATCCTCTATTCATCATCATATTATATTCTACAAGTAATACAACACACTGATCAATACACACAGAACAGAAAACATCCAATGTTTTAAAAATGTTTGCCTAAATCCTTGGGACTAAGCATAATTGACAGTGTTCATGAGGTGTACAATTTAGAACTTTAGAACTGTACTGTGAGTTACAGTTGTGGTCATTTCAAGTATGGAAAGGTTTTAGAAGAACATAGAGGTATGGAAACGTTTAGTTAACCTGGGATAGACACCTGATTATATCTGAAAACATATGCTCACACTTTCAAAACAATGTAAATATACTTTTAAACAATACTGTCCATTATACTGCACATGCAATATGCTTGTTTCCTGAGTACTGAACTCATGCTTACTGCTTGGATGTCAAGTATCGGCTTTGTTGTGTGCATGAATAAAAGAAGAAGAAAGAGAAGCCCTTGCTAACTGACAGGGAAGGAGGAGGTACCCCCGGAGCTCGGCCTCCAACGATGCCCCATGATTGATTCAAGTACTCAGTATGCAGGATGTCTTAGTAGAAACAGTGCTGCGACGTGCCAGGGGGTTGAGAGGCTAGTCCAGCTGGAGGTCAAAGGGTACTCTCGTAGGTGATAGGGCTCTCCGTGTCGCCATGGCACTCCCCAACCTTGCCTAGAGATCCGGAAGAAACGGGGAAGAAAGGACAACCGTAGCCTAAACATCAAGGGTGGCGAGAAGGATGAAAAGGAGTCATATTAAAGCTCTCAGTTGAATAAGATTAATTATTGCTGTATTGTATTGACTGCTATTTCATGACACAACATACATTCAGCTAGAAAGCTGAACCAACTGTTCCCCTTTAGCCTAGCATGAAATAAAACATGCAATATGAGATGGAGTAAACAAAGGCAACCCACAGCACAATGCAAATTCTCACACTACTGCTTTTATAAAGGGATTCAAGAGATAAGATAAAGGGAATCTGTTTTCCATACTCATCCTCTGTTTCATGTGGCTGACTATACAGTAGGCCTACACTTGAGAAGCTGTGGTGGGCAGGTACCATAAGCACACGTACCACAGGAGACTATTGTTTTGTGTTATGTAAGAATGTCAGTGGGTGTGTCTTTGTGCACACATCTATGCATGCGGGTTCCTCACCCCAGGAAGGATTCTTTGGTTTCTGGAGCAGCAGTGGCCCACTGAGGCCAATGATTAGGGCTCCTACGGGCGCAGTGAGGAGAATGGAGAGCACCGCCACGGTCAGCACATCCATGCTGTATTTCTGTAGCTGCTGGTCATCCTTGCTACGAGCCATGTCCAGAGCTGTGGAGCCAATTGCTGCCTGGGAAGATGGAGAGACCATTGCCAGGGTTATGGTCTATTTCAATTCATAATGAAAATAACTAGCTGAATATCTTGGTATTTGTTCATAACCTATTTGTCAAGGTTATTTTTCAGGTAATAGGTGGACTGGACAGTTTAACATGGGCTTACCTGCACAGTGGCTTTGGGGAGCCAGGCCAGGGAGATGAAAAGCTTCTCCTTGAAATTGAAGCCAGAACACAGGACACAGACGAACGTGAAGAGTACGCGTACCAGAAGAGCAATAAGCAGAGAGGCTATGCCCAGGCCTGAACACACAAGAAGTGGACAACAAACACATACTCCAACATGAGACAGGGGAGGAGGAATGACTCATCACAATGTGTGTACTTCCATGATTTTATGTAATGAACAATTGCTTGCAAACTAAATACAAGGTGATAATACTGTCATTTACGGCAGTTATAAAAACCTCTTACATTTAGATTTCTACCACTATAGATTTGCCTTGACAGTGCAAGATGCTAACTTCTCACACAGTAAACACCAGTGTGTGAATGGTTCTTACCAACAGTGTTACCATCCAGATTGCTGAGTTTGATCTCTGCCCCAATTAGACCAAAGAGTAAAGGCTGGAACACATCCCAGGCCCTGCCCACTACTTCCTCCACAGGGACCTATACACACACAGACACACCTCAAGGATTTGTTTCTAACGTTATAATAACGACAGCTGTGAAAAACCAAAGTTGAGAGAACCGCACATCATTGTAAACTGCCCAGATTTGGGATCTACAATTTCCAACAGACCCTTCTGTCTCAAGCAATAACAAAACTGAAAAATGACTTCACACACAGAACATGTATAATTGGATGCCTTGTGAGAGAAGGCAGTGCATATGAGTGCATGTGTGTTTGTATGCGTGTTTTGAAGCCTACCTTAGTCTTGCTCCAGCCCAGTCCAGCCAGGAAAGAGAGAACCAGAGTACACAAGCCTCCGGACCCAGGGAGACCGGCTACATTGCTGCCGAACACAGCAAAGACAGCCAGGCCAAGCACCAGGAATGACCGCTTCATCACTACATGTTTCTGTCACAGAGAAACATAAGCATAACATTCTGATGAGGACATTTATTTGCAATCAGAGATGTTGGTGCATCACTATTGGAGACTATATTCTCCACCCCTGGTGATAGTCAGTACCTGGTCTGGGCTGGGGAAATAGCGGATCAGACCCCCAAGCAGACCTCCGGCCAGCAGACCTCCTGTTACCTCAAGTGCCCCTCTTCCGAGGTTATACCATGTGGAGCCTTTTCAGGGAACAACCAACATAATACACCATCAGGCTGACTTCCAAAACAGGTCTGTGCACCAATTGACCATTTTTTCACACTTATTACAAGCATCTGGAGTTAAAGTATTACTTTGTACTAATACCAACAGTACCGATGTACTGTTCAGTCTGAGGTGTAAGTTGTAAAGTGGTGACTCCCTTGTTTTTCCCTCTAACCTCATACATGTACACATGCTACCTGTGGCAAAGGCTACACCCAGGCAGGTGGTGAAGCCGGTTATGGCCAAGATGTCATCAAAGCTGCCAGCAGCCATCAGCAGGGTTGGGATTCCCTGCTCCAACCCGTAGCCATCCTTCTGCAGAAGCAGCATTGAGGGGACAACCACAGCCGGGGACACTGCCCCCAGAACGAAGCTGTGGGATAAGGGGAGGACAATCAAGAGAGAGGGGACATGAGAGGCATATGGTTCATTTGATAATTAACACATTCAAGTAATTAACTTCTAAACTGTTATGACGGTGTGAGGGCATCATTCTCCAGAAGAAAATAGAGTTTTGAAAGAACAGAAAAGGAGAACGACAAAGACAAATAGAGATAAAGAAGAGTGGTGGATTTTACCCCAGGATGAAGCCCCAAACCCACGGTAGGCCCATGAGAAAATGAGAGACCACAGCAACAGTGCAGGCCTCGATAACACAGGGTCCCACTCCCAACCGCAAGCAAACTGCTTTGAGTTTCCTTAGTGCCTTAGAATACACACACACGCACACACAAACTCACCATTAAGGGAAAGTTGGTTCAAACAAACAGAAACTATTTACCCAGTTGATAATCAAGAAAGAGACAGGAAGTAAAGCCACCCCTTTTCTTGACATACCGAGCCATCCAATCCCAAGCCTGCTCTGCTAAGGATGACAGCAAGAGCTATGTTTCTCAGGGAGGCAGACCACCTGAAGTCAATGTAAACTGCATCATTCACCACAGGGATGTTACGCAACAGGAAGCCCATCAACAGCATGCCTGCAGGGTACAAGCAAAATAAAGACTACATTTAAAACAATATGTATGACGCATTAAAGCAACACATATCAGTTTTTATCAACACTATCATATATCAACACTTAAACTTAAAACAATATTAATTCTCCAATCGAGATGACAACACGATCTCTCTGCTGATAAAACATTCCTGCACTAAAATATTAAATAAAATCATGTTTAAAAAGACAGATCCCAAAAAAATACCTGGCTAACATTAATACAGTCTTTAAGACTCACTGGATGTTGTGTGAGAGTGGGCTGAATATTATTTCTAGGGTGTGGAATTCATAAGCCCCATCTACTATACAATGTCAGCAGGGTTATTGTAGCCCTGTTGTGTGACAGGTGTGTTGTCGGTACCCTATGAACCCAGATGTTATACATACTGTATATTAACATATGGCTCACCAAGGAGTGGGGGAAACGGTGGCAGTTTGGGCAGGCGTACGAGGGCCACGAGTTTCCCCCCGGTGACGGCACAGATAAAAAGCACGGTGATGCCGAACAGGTTCCCCCCTGGCAGACACTCCTTCTCTGTGATGGACCACACAGCTGCGAAGAGTACTGCAGCCAACAAAACTAAGGACCAGAAGACAAATTATGGAGTCAGCATTAACAGCCAAACATGAGGGTAGGGAGAAAACTGCCACTTGAGGTAGCACCACAGACATTAGATGACTTCACATTATTTAAGAATGTCAAAACATGAAAGTGGCATCGTCAGCTGGAAGATCCATGCATGTATTCTACTTGCACTCTAAATGTTTCCCTAGTGAGGAGAGTACTTGGGGCTACATTGCATTACAACCTTGTTTAGCATGTTATAAATACCAGCCTGTGAACCTATGGTAATGTCTCCAATGTAACACACAGTCACAAACTGTCATAAGGTACAACCACAAGTGGCAATACAGAAATTAAATAGAGGAAAAGTAATACACTTTTCAGTTCTGGTGTATTTACAGAGTATAATTGAATATGGACTGCTGTTTCCATGCAGTGGGAATGAGGTCTTTCTACTGGAAGCTCTAGTATGCTCCAGGTCTTTCCCCCACCTTTAGTCACAAGTGAAGCCCACAGGCCTCTGGGCGGGCAGGGGCATATCCTGCACAGCAGGGGGCAGCAGACCACGGGCGGGTCGGTGTTCGTGCTGGCATCCACCACAGGATTGTGAGGGATGAAATAGGTTGTCTCCTCTGTGACATTAGGGCTGGAACAACGCCGGACCACCACCTGGATCTGGTTCACGCTCAGATGTTGCTATGCCAACGCAACGGGAGGGGGAAGGGGGGGGAGCAAGGGTCAAAATTGAGTAGTGTTTTTTTTAATCAACCTTCAGAGTGGCTGGGAACTTTTTATTGTTACATTACAGATAAAATGTAAAAAACTAGCATGGAAACATAATTCAAGTCACTATGTAGACTTTTTTGTGCTTTTATGAACTAATTGTAAGTGATTAAATAGGTTTTTTTCTGTAAAGAACTTAAGATACGAGTTGACTGATCTTGATAGCACACTACTCAGAATGACTCAATAAAACACTGACAAAGGGTTTTACAAATGACATTGTTCCCGACCACACCAACACAAACCCCCCCACACACACCACCAAAAAAAATAGATGAGATGATGAGGAAAACTGCATAAAAAAGGTACATATCATACAACCACTTCAACATCAAGAGAGAGGAGAGAGAAACCATACAAACGAAAAGAACCGGGAATACAGTTAAAAAATAACGGCCTCCCCCCTTCCCTCCAAAGGGTTTTTCCAAATACAGAGAAGAGAGCATTAGAGACAATCAGCCATTACAATAAATACCGACAACTTAGGGTTCAACACGAAGAGAATTAGCCATATACAGGTGAGAACTCGCGCCATCACATACCGAGACATAGAATTAGTCATACGCGCAATACTACACGCTGGTATACCACACATATTTAGTTATATCAATGTCGCACACTATCTGTCTGCGATACAAAATAGGTATATCACAGCAAAAAATAACGACTCTAAAGATCAAGGAAATTACAAAGAGCGCAACACAATATCATATTGCATTTGAGAAGATCCATAACTCAAAAATATTGGCTGCATGGAGCACTATGGTACCTTCCAAGAGACGGGAACCAGACAACGAAACCGCTCCGACACAGCGCGCACGGGTGTAGCGAAGGAAATAACGCATAAATATGAGAGACCTTACCTCCTCCAATTGCCTTGAAAGAATAACGGGCTCTTCGCGTCCTTGTTCTTATAATGAAGTAAGATAAGTAATATACTGATGCAAACAGGTGATAGAATCGGGTGGCCAATTGGTGGTGGGCCTCCTGCCTGAATGGGCCTCTTGCCCATACAAACGCGTCGATAGGAAAATAATAACACCAGAAGAATAAACCAGATTCCATCTACCCTACACATTTAGCACGTATGACACACACCTATAGCATATCCCAAAAACCAGGAAACCCTAAATTACGGAAGAATCTAGAAGAAAACTACAGAGCGATGTCCAAATATAAGTCGTGCGCCAACTTTTCCCCTTCAAACTACTCCATAATTTTTCAAAAACAACCCAGGACGGTATAGGGACCTACCATACCCATCACACCAACTGAGGGTGATGTAGGGTAAGCAAACCGTGCAACTGTTAGAAAACAATTCAGCAGTTAAACAGCTAACTCTCTTTCAGTAGGCAAAGCTTTAGATTTACATCGTGTACATTTTCACATCGATTCTTTTACGGGGGTTTTAATAGGAAATTATGCGGTGAATGAGAGTGTTTCAGCTGTCTTTGAGAGAGGCATGCAGGTGTTCAAAGCGTGTATGAGAGGTGTATTTGAATAACGCTCCACATAGATCCACAGTCCTGCTGTCTAACACTAGCAGAACTACATTATGAAAGGTAGCTGTAGCCGTACTACTGTCGTGGCACAGGTGAAAGATTGAAACTACCAAAAAATATAAACGGAAGTCGAAGTCACTGGACATAAACAGAATTGTTTTGAACAGGAGCTACCTAGCAACAGACGTTGGTTAATCCACTTTTGAAGAGACCACACACTAATCAACGATAGCATTACAGCGAGACCATATGGCACTAGTATTGACAAGAACTTGAGCTAGACAGCTTCAGTTGCAAATACTCATGTAACGTTAGTCCTCGCAGGGTTCCTTTAGTTCTGACGTTTTACTTGTCTTTTGGGGGTTGGAGATGAATGGGAGCGGTTTTGGGGATATATTTGTGATCGAAGCCCTCAGTGACATTTACCAGGGCAGAGGGCTACATAATAATATTGGAGCAAGCTAGGATACCTTTCGAGTACACTTAACTACACACTATGAATTGGTTAACTGGTGTGAGTTCCCCATTTGACAACGATGTTTAATACTACTGTTTAGACACCTATGAACCATGTCCATGAAAAATTCAGACACCAAATTACAGCAAGCACGAACTAAAACAAGATCCATTGTACTTGCTATCACCGCGAGCGCGAATGGAGATACAACATGTTAGCCTTTTTATATTAATTCCACGAAAAACACAACTACTCACCAATATAGCTACAACTGTCATGCTTCCACTTGAACTAGCTGCCTCCGTATGCCAGCGGATTTCACAGATGGAGACAAATCGCAACCAGGATTAGCGACGACTAGTTGACAGCCGCACTAGTTGAACTACCCAACCGAAGAGAGGTCGAGCTGAGTATTTTGAGGGAGTGGGCTTGACATTTCAATCACTACTGACTACATTTTAATAACTCGAAAACAAAAATACCTCTACGCTTCTTTATTTAATTCTGGTACATCCACAATAACAAAGCCTCAGAAGTAAAGCAAATATGTAAACATTAATTTGGTGCATTACCATTAAAACCCGTTGTGAAATTGTGAGGGATCAAGGCAACATTGGTCTTCAATTGCTAATTAAGGCCCCCCTGCGCAATGAGCAAACTAAACGAACACAGTTAAGCCATGATGTTGCACTGCAGGGTCTTCAGAGACTCCATCCTCCATCGATTTTGTGTTCTGTCCCGGTTATACAGGCAGACTGGAAAATAAATTGGACAGTCAAATTGTCAGCCTCACATTGTCAGTACCATAGGGCGGGGGCAGGAATATTCCAGATGCATCTACCCTTACACATTGAGAACGTTGACACACCTTTAAGCTATATGGCCCAATATAGCAGGAAGCTAATTTGGGTGAAAACTCAAGGTGTCAAAACTCAACTTCTTCTACTCCTAGTAAGGTTTTTTTTTTAACTAACCCAGTTTCTCCTCCTACTGAGGGTGATGTAGGGTAAGCAAACTGTGCAACTGTTAGAAAACAATTCAGCAGTTAAACAGCTAACTCTCTTTCAGTAGGCAAAGCTTTAGATTTACATCGTGTACATTTTCACATCGATTCTTTTACGGGGGTTTTAATAGGAAATTATGCGGTGAATGAGAGTGTTTCAGCTGTCTTTGAGAGAGGCATGCAGGTGTTCAAAGCGTGTATGAGAGGTGTATTTGAATAACGCTCCACATAGATCCACAGTCCTGCTGTCTAACACTAGCAGAACTACATTATGAAAGGTAGCTGTAGCCGTACTACTGTCGTGGCACAGGTGAAAGATTGAAACTACCAAAAAATATAAACGGAAGTCGAAGTCACTGGACATAAACAGAATTGTTTTGAACAGGAGCTACCTAGCAACAGACGTTGGTTAATCCACTTTTGAAGAGACCACACACTAATCAACGATAGCATTACAGCGAGACCATATGGCACTAGTATTGACAAGAACTTGAGCTAGACAGCTTCAGTTGCAAATACTCATGTAACGTTAGTCCTCGCAGGGTTCCTTTAGTTCTGACGTTTTACTTGTCTTTTGGGGGTTGGAGATGAATGGGAGCGGTTTTGGGGATATATTTGTGATTGAAGCCCTCAGTGACATTTACCAGGGCAGAGGGCTACATAATAATATTGGAGCAAGCTAGGATACCTTTCGAGTACACTTAACTACACACTATGAATTGGTTAACTGGTGTGAGTTCCCCATTTGACAACGATGTTTAATACTACTGTTTAGACACCTATGAACCATGTCCATGAAAAATTCAGACACCAAATTACAGCTAGCACGAACTAAAACAAGATCCATCGTACTTGCTATCACCGCGAGCGCGAATGGAGATACAACATGTTAGCCTTTTTATATTAATTCCACGAAAAACACAACTACTCACCAATATAGCTACAACTGTCATGCTTCCACTTGAACTAGCTGCCTCCGTATGCCAGCGGATTTCACAGATGGAGACAAATCGCAACCAGGATTAGCGACGACTAGTTGACAGCCGCACTAGTTGAACTACCCACAACCGAAGAGAGGTCGAGCTGAGTGTTTTGAGGGAGTGGGCTTGACATTTCAATCACTACTGACTACATTTTAATAACTCGAAAACCAAAATACCTGTACGCTTCTTTATTTAATTCTAGTACATCCACAATAACAAAGCCTCAGAAGTAAAGCAAATATGTAAACATTAATTTGGTGCATTACCATTAAAACCCGTTGTGAAATTGTGAGGGATCAAGGCAACATTGGTCTTCAATTGCTAATTAAGGCCCCCCTGCGCAATGAGCAAACTAAACGAACACAGTTAAGCCATGATGTTGCACTGCAGGGTCTTCAGAGACTCCATCCTCCATCGATTTTGTGTTCTGTCCCGGTTATACAGGCAGACTGGAAAATAAATTGGACAGTCAAATTGTCAGCCTCACATTGTCAGTACCATAGGGCGGGGGTCCCTGAAGTTCAGCACTAGTTCGTAATGCCAAAGCGTTCGCCTCATTAAGTGAGTTGACTTACGTCACATTTAGAATCGATTGGTGCTTCCCTGATCCGAACATAACTTTAAATCTGGTCAACTGTTTTCAAACAGTTTGCTACTCATGTAAAAATGAGCATGGAACTACTATACAACTCATCTGCATGCGGTGCACGCACTTACATGTCCGGCTTTCACCTGTCACGCGCTTTGAGCGCATCGTGATTGCTACACTGTACACTGTGTCTGAGGCCAGGTAGACACACAGGTGAGCCACCTCCTCAGCTGTGCACACTCTACCTGTCTTTTGTCTCGCCAAAAAGTCCATGAAGGCTTGTTCTGGGTCTGGTTGAGCCTGAAATCTTGCTCTCAGAGATGGTGTGTCAACAGTCCCTTTTGGAGCACAGAGGTCAATAGAATAAAATGAGAAGGACTTGTGTGAGCTCAGCATCATGAGCAATAGCATGGTAAATATGTAAAAAGGAGCTATGGGGTGGGAAAAAAACAGGCCAATCACACTGAGTGGACCTATAGAAACACTCAAATGGACACTCCCGATGTTTAATTCATACTTGCTTTAGGTCAAAGTAAAATACACTCAAATGCTTACCGGGACAGACACAGTTACAGCGAATGCCTTGCTCAAGAAAATCTGCCGCTACAGATTTAGTGAGTCCAATAACTGCAGCCTTGGAAGTCGTATATACACAATGATTCAGCACACCTGGTGAGATGGTTGACATGTACACACAAGGTTTTTTTTTAAAGTAATTACATTTTCAGGATTAAGAGGATCAGCTTAGGTGTGCATGGACTTCTGAGGTTAACTGATGAATGTACTAAAGGGTACATCAAACAGGTGTACTGTTACACCTAACATAGCTAACCTTTTATACTGGATGCCACTGACGACATGTTTATGATGTTCCCAGACTTCCTTTCCAGCATCTAGATTATACATTAGAAACTGTTAGAAGCGAGTTGGAAGGGACTAAGTGATTAAACATGAATTACTTTAGACAGATAAACTCAAAAAAGGCAAATAAGCATCAGCTAAGTTCCTTGACTCAGGGCTCTTTCTTTACACTTCAGGTGAAGATGGAAAAGACAGATATGCATTGTGATGCAAACATAGTACGAAACACAAATCCCCTTCCATTAGGAATCTTGGTCAGTTTATGGTTAAAGCAGGATAAGCATTTAGTAGTTAGTATACTGGGCTCAGAGTAAAACAGCTAATCCATACAAGCAGGAAAAAAAGAATCATGTCTGCAATATGTCAAGCAGTTATCTGTTTCACACAAAGGATTAAGGCAATGCTAGAGGGGACATATGTCTCTTCTAATCCCCAAACTGGTGGTGGAAGATGAGGAACAAGGGTTTGGGGTCACCTTGGGCAGGAAGGCCTTGATCATAAGGTACATGCTGCGAACGTTCACGTCCATTGTGAAATCCCAGTCAGCCTCATCTGTGTTCAAGATGGAGCCGCGATGCACGTACCTTGGAGAGCAATGTTTGTAAATATAGACAACATTTGATTATTGTCAATTCATTATTCATCACGCACACCAATTTGCCCATGGTATTATTAGTAGTAGTAGTACTTTCTTTAGGTATAGCTATCTCTTTAATCATAGTCAGTGTACACCAGTCTTGTCATACTGAGTAATGGCAATATTTAAACATCTTACAACAACTACGAAAGATGTGGAACGTTTATTTTATACGTAACCATGCATAAAATATGAACGCAAAACTTCAGTTTGGAGTAAAGAGCTCCTTAAACTTATAGGATTTAAATCATCTACCCGGCAACATTAAAAAGCACATCAACATGGTCGTGGTCCTTGGCAAGAGCTTCGACTTGGTCTTTCTTTGTCACATCCACCACCTTGATCTTGATTCCTAGGAGAAAGGAAGACAACGACAGGCCATTTATAATATGCCAGCTACTTATTTACTGATTGACAAAAAACAACAACTGGTAATTATGTTCAGATGTGAGCTTTTTGCTACAGGGTTCCCCTGGACCTCTTGCTGCCAACCACCATCCTAACACATGCTTGATGGAACAATGACACAAAACAAGGCCAAACCATCCACGAGAGAAAACAAAAACACGTTGCTTACAGCAGTGCAAGTAGTACAGGGTGGGGACAAATGGCCACGTGAAGCGATTTGGGTCTCTAGATTAATAGGATTAGTATGTGTGTGTGAGGAGAGTAGCATGCGATGGAGGAATAACACTCCACAGCCCCAATCATCTTCTGCTTGTGAATATGTACTCAACTTGTAAAAGCACCCTTGGTGATGGTTGACTCACCAGGGAAAATCCTTGCTGATTTTAAAGCGGCACTGCAGTCAGAGGATGTGTATATGGAAAAGACAAAATGTGTGTAAAAGCTACATATGACATGCAGTGAGTTTCAGTGAAGGTTTTGACTAATCTGAATCAACTATTTTGCCCGTGTTGTTCAGTTGTTTTGTGCTGCCTTCGGGTCATTATGATTCACCTTTTGTACATGAATGGTGGGTCACACTGACCCGAAGTTAGCACAAGGGCTAAGAGAAGAAATCCAGAAGATTATAGCCTGTATTTCTATTTGCTGACAGCAGATGGTACTGGTGAGTAAAAAAACTAAAACAGAATGTACCTGGATACCCATCAAGCTCCCTAAGTTTCTCTCCATTAATATCAGTTGCTGTTACCTGAGCCCCCTCTTTGGCAAAAGCCTAAAATGAAAGGAAATTGAAGAAAAAAGAAAAAAGAAAAAGAAAGAAAACTTGTTGAATGTTATAAACATAAACTTGTAGGCCCAGGTGTTTGGGGGTGAAGCCAAGCCAAATGTTCCAGTTTGTGGGACGATAAAGTTATTCTTGAGTCTTAAACCCAACCAATATTTAATTCATTGAAGAGGTTCATACTTTACTGATTAGCCACTCACACACTGATTAGTCACTCTTACCTAGTGGCTCAATCAAGCTCAATCTCTAGGTTGAACTCTTGTGAAGTATGTGTGTGGGGTAATATTACTATTGCTGCGGCTTGTCCAATCCCCTGAGCTGCAGCAGACAGTACGATCACTTTCCCATCGAGACGACCCATGGTTCAGCCTTCAATAGCAAAAATAAAACTGAGAATGGCTCATTTTAACATTTTAATGCGTAAAACACAATATCAGGAGTGCAGTGAGGAGATAGTTGTCCGTTTTACAACATTCCTGATCTAGTTATTCCATCATCTGGAACTGCCATCATTGACTGATATTATAAAAAATTGCTATTCTCAAACAGAGACAATGATTCCTTGGACAAATATAGAAATATGTGAAATATCATGGTTCTTGTGCCAGACTTCAGAGTGCGGTCACTGGTCATAGATTAATAGTTAACTGTTCCCAAGTGGCAACCGTGCGCATGGATATGCTAACACCATCTACATTAGTTCAGGATAGGATGCATGTTCGACATGATAGGACGCAACCCAATATATTTACCTATGGTCATTTTCATTGACTACAGCCGGCTTAATAAAAATACACTTAAACGATATTTGTGCTTCGTTTACTGTCATTATATATCGTCTATCACCTAGTAATGTCAGCCGAATGTTGATTCGCAGCTGTGCTAGTTGTTTGTGAACTTAAATGTTATCTATAACAGCTTATATTGAAACGCGCTCTGTTGGTTTAATTTGCAAACCACGGCTCGTTTGCTATCCATGACCATATTTATTTCAGTTATAAACATCTAAGAATTTAAAGAACCTACCTTCAAGTTCAAACTTGAACACCAGCACATACGTCACGAATCAGGAGTTATGTCACATGTGTAAAGTGAGCAACGCAAGGTATTGTGGGATTTTAAGACAGTGAAAGTTGCGTCCTATTTCCCATTTCCTATTGCGTCCCCGTTTCCACTCAATTTTCAAAAGTATGTGGTATGGCAAAAATGGCAAGATGTCGCGCTGTATTAGGTTGCATTTTGCAACATACCAGTATGCAAAGCAGCATGCTTTTCTGGCCATTCTGTAAAAAATGTATTTGGTTTCTGTTCATGTATTTATTGATGAAAAACAGAACGTTGAATATAACAGCCTAAGTATTTGAAACGGTGAAACGTTTTTAAACTCTTTAGAAGTTATAAGAGGCCATTTGTTTTCGTTATGTTCAATCCACATGGAAAACGCAAGACAAGTTGTAAACATTGTTTCTTGCACTTGAAACAAAACCCACAGTCAAACCTTTCTTGTCGTTTGACACAGTTTACTAATCATAGCCATAATAACACATGAAAAGTATTTTTATGGTCACACATGGGCCCTCTCCAGTATTGAGCATCAGAAAAAGTAGCCCTTTTTGACCCAATTTTTGAGATGGTGTTTCCACTGCTAATGTGTCTTTGGTAGGTGTTTTTAGAGAATGCAAATTGTAGGTAAAACATTTTGAAGGTTCATATAATTATTATCTCAAGAATATAATTTAGTGTGGAAGAGTGTGAGAGTGTGTATTGACATTTTGTACTTATGTTACTGCTTTATGTTCTTTTGTTTACGTGTTTCTACAAACTCACTCCCTTTCCATTTCTTCTTAATTTTCTTTTAATCTTACTCCACCCCTTTCCCTTCCCTATTTTACTGAGTGTAAAAGGAAGGAGGGAAGTTTGTAAGTCAGCTGATTAGTAAATATGAATAAAGCTACATGTATGTCTGCATGTCTGTGCTGTATGTACAGGTGTGAATGTGTATGATTTTCATCTATGTCTGTAAAAGTGTCTTGGAGCTGCTACTCCTCGAAGACTACATGACTGAGCAGTTCTAAGTTTAAAGGTCACGAAAGCTCACAGATAACTAGGTCAGATGAATAAAGACATATAACAGAGAAGCAAACGAGCCCATTTACAGGGCACATTCCTCACCAAATCATACGATAAGACAGACCACACCATGCTCAAACTACCGTTCTTTTTATGCTTAGTCTGTCTCCACTAACTAAAGTAGAGAAAGGTTTTCAGGAATTTTTAATGTATAGTGAGAAATCATATGTTTTATTGAGTGCCTGTTAGTCTTCGTTAGGTTGAATATGTTTGATTGCTTGTTAGAATACAGCGTTGACAGTGTTAGTCAGTATTCTGTGTCAGCTTTCTTCAATTTACCTATGTGTTTTTACTTTCAGAGAATGTATAATCAAATAACATCTGTCAGAACCATGAATATAGAATGATAAACATTTTACAGGGAGGGCACAACCAAACATTTTAGACACAATATGACACCAAATTCTTTAGACACCATAGTACTTGACTTATTAATCAATTAGCCAATTACTCCTACACTGTATCGTATGAAACATTTAAGACACAGTAAGACTTTATGAGAAGGACTTCAGAAGACAAAGACAATGCAAAGTTTCAATCTGTATGACACCAAGAAGTGTCACATTTATATATTAATAATACAGAGAATGCAGTATAGTATTTAGAATTTTAGAACGTGCCTGTGATACAGCAAACTTCAATACCATGAGCAAGATAATGAAAGAGCTTACCTAGACTATACGTTGAGTCCGAACATATATAATTAAATAGAGAAACCTGCGCAAAAGACTGTTAAAACAAGTATATTTGTTCATCTGAACATTAGTTGGAGGTTCTTCTACAAATTAATAACCCATCTAAAGTTAAAAGGACCATTTGTGACTGAATTGATCCCTGGTGTGTAGAAAACAGGATTTCAATCCAGATATTCAGGACAGGTACCCTACTATAAAAGGTATCTTCCTATTAAGAACATTGAAATGGCGACACCATCATACCCAAGAAACCTCTTTCATTTAAATAGGACAAGATGAAATTGCAAAGTAGGATGAGCAAGAGCAGGAGAAAACAGAGCAAGCCCTAGTGAGGCATTAACTGGCATAAACTAGACAGTGTAATGAGTGATGAAACTACCTCTAATCATTGTCATGGGCAATGGTTTTCAAAGGCGTCTGATGAACTCTACTCCCTTTATAAAAAGCCTGCCCCTTTAAGCCATCCATGACCAGTCCACTATTGAACAGTATCAGCTGAACTGTGGCATAACTTTTGTTGGCATAGCAAAGGTTGAAAAATCACACCAAGCTCACTTTCACCAGATGGAACAGGTCTCTCTGCCTCCATTGTCCCGGGTCGCTGTCTGTGGTGGTACCCATGGCAACGAGATGTCAGGGGTGTATGTGGTGAGGGAGATGCAGAGACAGAAGGTGGAGAAGGTGGGATCAGCTTCAATTATCACTGTGATATCCAATCCATGAGCGGTGGAGGCCTGCAGGAGATACACAGATACAGATCTCAATCGTTGTTTCACTGATGATATACTGATGATAGGTTATGAAAGCAGCAATAAAACAAAAAAGAACAATTATGGTTTGTTAATGTGTAATTATTTGTGAATTCTTTCATTTTCCACTGCCTTTCCTGTCTGTCTGAGCAGTCAGTCCAGTCTCCTCTAACAGGCACACCAAAAGACTCAAAACATCAACACTACCCTTTCTCTGCTTTCCCTGTCCCTCATCCATATCTGTTAATTTTCTCCCAAGCTCCCTGGTGACAGATGCCAGCCCATATGGGCCCAAGTGGGTCGAGCCCAAGAGCTGAACATTCAGCTGGGGCCCAAAGGGAGTGCAGAGGCTGTGGACTTGCTTTGCGACCTGCACAACACTACATCCAACATGGGCCTCTGTGTCATCTCCTATCCCTTCTCTGACTGGGTGTGCCTCCACATCTACAAGCACCTCCAGGTGAGCTGAATCTGCACAAAGGTCAATCATAGACTTTAGTGTATAAATAAGATGTTGATTACATTGGACTATACTGAATTGATTGCAGTCAATTACACTGTTTTAAAAGTGACAGTTCCAATTGTCTGGGGTTCAGACAAACTGAACAGATTGTTTTACAGAGAAGAAAACGAGTCAATCTCAGCTGCTTCTGTTGTGAAACATGAGGCTTATTATGTGCCTTTTTTATCTGTTCTCAGAAGAAGATAACTTCTATGCCTGTGAGGTTAATCTTGCTGGATATACCCATGTCTGAAGCTTACTCCCAGGAATCTCTGGGAAAGCATGGCTTAGGTATGTCTGTCAGTGTGTATGTGAGAGATACAAAGCTTCAGAGGGTTTGATGCACTTTACCTGAATAGGATTCTGATTGTGTGAATGTCCAGAAGGAGAGGGACATGCACATTTTATTATGCTTGTAGAGAACTATAATTTCATTACAACTCCAATGCATATTTCTCAAAGCCTAAAGACTCCTATGTCAACAAATGTGAATTAAAATATTATTATTATTATAAGTATTTTTGCAGACAAACACAACTGTACTTGTAAGTTCCTGTTTATGTAGTTCAGTTCATCAATCTTAATACTTACAACCGGTTAGTTCTTGCTGAATCATCAAGTTAAATACCTTCAATTTTTTTATTCAAAATGTATTTATAAATACACAAGAACATTGTATGCTTTTAGCTGTACTATATATAAAACACCACAATTTATAGAAAATCCACAATACACACCAGAGTAAACTGTATTGTTGAGCGAGTTATCCTTTTCCCAATCTAACATGGGGGTTATTGCAGTCTGAAAATTTACACTAATGACATCAAAATATGTACAAAAGCTGAAGTGGTATTAAATGAGCAATTATGGTTTACATTAAAATAGACAACAATAAACAAGTGGCAAGAATTTTGACGGTGTGGTTACATTCTGGTAAGTAACATTCGATCAGCATATACCACAAAAATGTATGAAAGCTATTATTATCTGATCATATCATAGTTAGTTGAGTCTCTAGAAGGTTCAAAGATTTTCAGAAATAAAACAACCACCCTTTTGCATCATCCATATAATGGCTGAAGTCATGCATACCTCATCATGCATACATTCAGCAAGCTACTATAGTTTAGGAGTGATGGCAACAGATAAAGGCATGACAATCATGTCTGGTAACGTATGCGTTTATTTTCACAATTATATTTCTTGAATCGAATAGACGTGGACAGAAAAGAGAAAACTAGGTAGAAAACATGAATTCTAAATAAATCATTATTCATAATGGGTTTGGCCCAGGATGAAGCCCCAAACCCGCTATAGCCCCATGAGAAACTGAGACCACAGCAACAGTGCAGGCCTCGATCACACAGGGTCCCACTCTCAACCGCAAGTAAACTGCTTTAAGTTTCCTTAGTGCCTTAGAATACACACACAAACTCACCATTGAGGGAAAGTTGGTACAAACAAACAGAAACTATTTACACAGTTGATAATTAAGAAGAGACAGGAAGTGAAGCCACCCTTTTTCTTGATGTACCGAGTCATCCAATCCCAAGCCTGCTCTGCTAAGGATAACAGCAAGAGCTATGTTTCTCAGGGAGGCCGACCACCTGAAGTCAATGTAAACTGCATCATTCACGACAGGGATGTTACGCAACAGGAAGCCCATCAACAGCATGCCTTCAGAGTACAAGCAAAATAAAGACTACATTTAAAACAATATGTATGACGCATTGAAGCAAGACTTAAACTAAAAACAATATTAATTCTCCAATTGAAATGACAACACAATCTCTCTGCTGATAAAACATTCCTGCCACTACTGCCACTTAAGGTAGCACCACAGACATTAGATAACTTCACATTATTGAAGATTGTCAAAACATGAAAGTGGCATTGTCGGGGTCAAAATTTTGTATTTATTTGATCAACCCACAGTGGCTGGGAACTTTTTGATGTTACATTACAGATAAAATGTTTAAAAAAACTAGCATGGAAACAATTCAAGTCACTTTGTAGACTTTTATGTGCTTTTATGAACTAATTGTAAGTAATTAATTTTTTTTTTCTATAAAGAACTTAAGATACGAGTTGACTAATCTTGATAGCACACTACTCAGAGTGACTCAATAAAACACTGACAAAAGATTTTACAAATGACATTGTCCCCTGTTACACCCCTGTGGAACGATACTCCCTTTGGGTACACTCAACACTAACTACCTTTCTTTTAATGCCTTGAAAATAGTTATAATGAGATGATGAGGGGGAAAATTGCTATGAAAAAAGTGGTACATATTGGAACATAACCGTTCTTTCTGACCTCATAAGGCTAGGGGTATGGAACCTTTCAGGGAAGGCAGCTGAAAAATATCTATTACCACATTAGGTTTCAGATTTTAGGGATTCCACAGTCTGCAAATTGCATTATATTATACAGTGTTCTGACCTCAAACTACCTGGCTGATAGTCATGGCATATTAGTTATACATATTAGTTATACAATGTGCAAAACTTCTTTGCGGTTCTATTAGGTATATCACAGCAATAATGATAAGACATGATATTACAGCAAAAATATATTTGCATTTGAAAGACCATACTTCTATATGATTGGCTGCAGGAGCAGCTGGTACATCCAAGATGGGACTGGGAACTCGGCTGTGAGCCGGGCTGGGCGCGGGTGTAGGTGGTTTAGGTTGAGCTTCCTCCATTGCATGGAAAGTGATTTGACCCTTGTTCTAGTAATACTGCAAACCAGGTGGATAGATGGGGTTGGCCATTGGTGGGTGGGTCCTTCTGCTCTGAATGGCCTCTTGCTCTCCTTTACAGCTGTGTCTATCAATATGGGAAATATAACACAGGAATATTCCAGATGCATCTACCCTTACACATTGAGAATGTTGACAAGCCTGGGCCATATAACAGAAAGCGAATTCAGGTGAAAACCCAAGGTGTCAAAACTTCTCAGCTTAGCTCTGACATTACATTGTTACAAGCAATGTCACAGAGGGCTTCACAGGTGCCCATGAACTGCACCTGAACCAACCTAAACCCTACAGGAAAGGACAAACCCAATTAAACTCAAGAAGAAAAAACCATCCAATGAATAATTCAGCGAGGGATCCTCTCCTCCAGAGACCGTTGGTGACACAGATAGGTGCATATCAAAGGCTGAACGCAGTAACACATCAAATAAAGATGTAATTTCTTCTTTTTTGTGCTAATGGCTGTTGAATTAGATATCCAGAGTTATGAATCAAAGTGTCATTATGGCTGTTTGGGGAGTAGTCAGAGCTGGGAAGCAAATGATCAGCACATCACCACATGGTAGCCAGGACGATTTCAACAGCAACATTTTCTGTGAAACTAACCTACTCGCAGGTAGGTTTTCTTCAACTACTGGTACCCCTGAGTTTCTGCTCCTATTGAGCGTGATGTAGGGTGAAAAACAAATGGTTTTGTAGACTACTATGAACTTTGTGAAGAATTAAAAATTCAGACACCAAATTACAGCTAGCACAAACTACAACAAAATCCATCGTACTTGCTATCACCCACAAGCACGAGTTGAGGTAGAACGTGTTAGGCTTTTTACATTAATTCCACGAAAAACACAACTACTCACCAATATAGCTACAACTGTCATGCTTCCACTTGAACTAGCTGCCTCCGTATGCCAGCGGATTTCACAGATGGAGACAAATCGCAACCAGGATTAGCGACGACTAGTTGACAGCCGCACTAGTTGAACTACCCACAACCGAAGAGAGGTCGAGCTGAGTGTTCTGAGGGAGTGGGCTTGACATTTCAATCACTACTGACTACATTTTAATAACTCGAAAACCAAAATACCTCTACGCTTCTTTATTTAATTTGGGTACATCCACAATTACAAAGCCTCAGAAGTAAAGCAAATACGTAAACATTAATTTGGTGCATTACCATTAAAACCCGTTGTGAAATTATGAGGGATCAAGGCAACATTGGTCTTCAATTGCTAATTAAGGCCCCCCTGCACGATGAGCAAACTAAACGAACACAGTTAGGCCATGATGTTGCACTGCAGGGTCTTCAGAGACTCCATCCTCCATCGATTTTGTGTTCTGTCCCGGTTATATATGCAGACTGGAAAATAAAACGGACGGTCAAATTGTCAGACTCACATTGTCAGTACCATAGGGCGGGGGTCCCTGAAGTTCAGCACTAGTTCGTAATGCCAAAGCGTTCGCCTCATTAAGTGAGTAGACTTACGTCACATTTAGAATCGATTGGTGCTTCCCTGATCCGAACATAACTTTAAATCTGGTCAACTGTTTTCAAACAGTTTGCTACTCATGTAAAAATGAGCATGGAACTACTATACAACTCATCTGCACACACTATGTCATGGCTTTCCCTTCCCCTTCCATCTACTTACCTCATCTGAGGCCAGGTAGACACACAGGTGAGCCACCTCCTCAGCTGTGCACATTCTACCTGTCTTTTGTCTCGCCAAAAAGTCCTTGAAGGCTTGTTCTGGGTCTGGTTGAGCCTGAATTCTTGCTCTCAGAGATGGTGTGTCAACAGTCCCTTTGGAGCACAGAGAAGGTAAATAGAATGAAATGAGAAGGACTTGTGTGACCTGAGCATCATGAGCAATAGCTCAGTAAATATGTAAAAAGGAGCAATGGGTTGGGAAAAAAGACTGCTTACCGGGACAGACACAGTTACAGCGAATGCCTTGCTCAAGAAAATCTGCCGCTACAGATTTAGTGAGTCCAATAACTGCAGCCTTGGATGTGCTATATACACAACGATTCACCACACCTAGAAAGAATGTTGATATGTACGTTGTAATGTAAGGTTTTTTAAGTAATTACATTTTCAGGGCTAAAAGGATCATCTTAGGTGTGCATGGACTTCTGAGGCCCTTCTCCTTGTTAACTGATGAATGTACTAAAGGGTACATCAAACAGGTGTACTGTTACACCTAACATAGCTAACCTTTTATACTGGATGCCACTGACGACATGTTTATGATGTTCCCAGACTTCCTTTCCAGCATCTAGATTATACATTAGAAACTGTTAGAAGCGAGTTGGAAGGGACTAAGTGATTAAACATGAATTACTTTAGACAGATAAACTCAAAAAAGGCAAATAAGCATCAGCTAAGTTCCTTGACTCAGGGCTCTTTCTTTACACTTCAGGTGAAGATGGAAAAGACAGATATGCATTGTGATGCAACCATAGTATGA
This sequence comes from Plecoglossus altivelis, assembly GCA_036571765.1. Taxonomy (NCBI): domain Eukaryota; kingdom Metazoa; phylum Chordata; class Actinopteri; order Osmeriformes; family Plecoglossidae; genus Plecoglossus; species Plecoglossus altivelis. The sequence continues at coordinate 8,330,149 of BROE01000012.1, forward strand.
AACACAAATCCCCTTCCATTAGGAATCTTGGTCAGTTTATGGTTAAACAGGATAAGCATTTAGTAGTTAGTATACTGGGCTCAGAGTAAAACAGCTAATCCATACAAGCAGGAAAAAAAGAATCATGTCTGCAATATGTCAAGCAGTTATCTGTTTCACACAAAGGATTAAGGCAATGCTAAAGGGGACATATGTCTCTTCTAATCCCCAAACTGGTGGTGGAAGATGAGGAACAAGGGTTTGGGGTCACCTTGGGCAGGAAGGCCTTGATCATAAGGTACATGCTGCGAACGTTCACGTCCATAGTGAAATCCCAGTCAGCCTCATCTGTGTTCAAGATGGAGCCGTGATGCACGTACCTGGGAGAGCAATGTTTGTAAATATAGACAACATTTGATTATTATCAATTCATTATTCATCACGCACACCAATTTGCCCATGGTATTATTATTATTAGTAGTAAATAATGATAGTACTTTCTTTAGTAGCTATCTCTTTAATCATTAGTCAGTGACACCAGTCTTTCATACTGGGGGAGGTAAAAAAGTGAAGTTGAGGGAAGTAAATGGGGGCCCCAAAATATTTAAACATCTTACAACAACTATGAAAGATGTGGAACGTTTATATTATACGTAACCATGCATAAAATATGAACGCAAAACTTCAGTTTGGAGTAAAGAGCTCCTTTAACTTATAGGATCTAAATCATCTACCCGGCAACATTAAAAAGCACATCAACATGGTCGTGGTCCTTGGCAAGAGCTTCGACTTGGTCTTTCTTTGTCACATCCACCACCTTGATCTTGATTCCTAGGAGAAAGGAAGACAACGACAGGCCATTTATAAAATGCCAGCTACTTATTTACTGATTGACAAAAAACAACTGGTAATTATGTTCAGATGTGAGCTTTTTGCTACAGGGTTCCCCTGGACCTCTTGCTGCCAACCACCATCCTAACACATGCTTGATGGAACAATGACACAAAACAAGGCCAAACCATCCACGAGAGAAAACAAAAACGCGTTGCTTACAGCAGTGCAAGTAGTGCAGGGTGGGGACAAATGGCCACGTGAAGCGATTTGGGTCTCAGATTAATAGAATTAGTATGTGTGTGTGTGAGGAGAGTAGCATGCGATGGAGGAATAACACTCCACAGCCCCAATCATCTTCTGCTTGTGAATATGTACTCAACTTGTAAAAGCACCCTTGGTGATGGTTGACTCACCAGGGAAAATCCTTGCTGATTTTAAAGCGGCACTGCAGTCAGAGGATGTGTATATGGAAAAGACCAAATGTGTGTAAAAGCTACATATGACATGCAGTGAGTTTCAGTGAAGGTTTTGACTAATCTGAATCAACTATTTTGCCCGTGTTGTTCAGTTGTTTTGTGCTGCCTTCGGGTCAATGCGATTCACCCTTTTGTACAAGAATGGTGGGTCACACTGACCCGAAGTTAGCACAAGGGCTAAGAGAAGAAATCCAGAAGATTATAGCCTGTATTTCTATTTGCTGACAGCAGATGGTACTGGTGAGTAAAAAAACTAAAACAGAATGTACCTGGATACCCATCAAGCTCCCTAAGTTTCTCTCCATTAATATCAGTCGCTGTTACCTGAGCCCCCTCTTTGGCAAAAGCCTAAAATGAAAGGAAATATAATTACTTGTTGAATGTTATAAACATAAACTTGTAGGCCCAGGTGTTTGGGGGTGAAGCCAAGCCAAATGTTCCAGTTTGTGGGACGATAAAGTTATTCTTGAATCTTAAACCCAACCAATATTTAATTCATTGAAGAGGTTCATACTTTACTGATTAGCCACTCACACACTGATTAGTCACTCTTACCTAGTGGCTCAATCAAGCTCAATCTCTAGGTTGAACTCTTGTGAAGTATGTGTGTGGGGTAATATTACTATTGCTGCGGCTTGTCCAATCCCCTGAGCTGCAGCAGACAGTACGATCACTTTCCCATCGAGACGACCCATGGTTCAGCCTTCAATAGCAAAAATAAAACTGAGAATGGCTCATTTTAACATTTTAATGCGTAAAACACAATATCAGGAGTGCAGTGATCGTCTATCACCTAGTAATGTCAGCCGAATGTTGATTCGCAGCTGTGCTAGTTGTTTGTGAACTTAAATGTTATCTATAACAGCTTATATTGAAACGCGCTCTGTTGGTTTAATTTGCAAACCACGGCTCGTTTGCTATCCATGACCATATTTATTTCATTTATAAACATTTAAGAATTTAAAGAACTTACCTTCAAGTTCAAACTTGAAAAGCAGCACATACGTCACGAATCAGGAGTTATGTCACATGTGTAAAGTGAGCAACGCAAGGTATTGTGGGATTTTAAGACAGTGAAAGTTGCGTCCTAATTCGCATTTTCTATTGCATCTCCCTTTTCACGCAAACACCTAAAGTATGCAGTATGGCAAAAATAGCAAGATGTCGCGCTGTATTAGGTTGCATTTTGCAACATACCAGTATGCAAAGCAGCATGCTTTTCTGGCCATTCTTTAAATAATGTCTTTGGTTTCTGTTCATGTATTTATTGATGAAAAAACAGAACGTTGAATATAACAGCCTAAGTATTTGAAATGGTGAAACGTTTTTAAACTCTTTAGAAGTTATAAGAGGCCATTTGTTTTCGTTATGTTCAAACCACATGGAAAACGCAAGACAAGTTGTAAACATTGTTTCTTGCATTTGAAACAAAACCCACAGTCAAACCTTTCCTGTCGTTTGACACTGTTTACTAATTATAGCCATAATAACACATAAAAAGTGTTTTTATGATCACACATGGGACCTCTCCAGTATTGAGCATCAGAAAAAGTAGCCCTTTTTGACCCAATGTTTGAGATGGTGTTTCCACCGCTAATGTGACAAAGTAGGTGGGTGGGTGTCTTTAGAGAATGCAAATTGTAGGTAAAACATTTTGGAGGTTTATTTAATATATCAAGAATATAATTTAGATGTAAGGACATAACCGCACCCACCAAGAAAGTATCAATGGGCATACTAGGTATCTCAGGAAAATACGCTTGGCCACAGTAATAAAATATTTGCAGGGAAATAGTTATTGCTGTGATTTTCAGTCTGCCAGATAAGTACAAAGTTAATGTAAGTCAATAAGATCTAGCAGCTTTCATATGTGCATTTTGTACTTGTGCTTCTGTTACTGCTGTATGTTCTTTTGTTTACTTGTTTCTACAAACTCTTACACTCTCTTTTCATTTCTTCGTAATATTATTTTAATCTTACTCGACCCTTTTCCCTTTTCTATTTCTCCACCTCCCTGTTTCTCTTCCCTTCTCTGACTTGACTCAGCATGTAATGCTGCAGTGGATGAAAAACTGAATGTTTTGCTAAGTAGAAAATGAAGGAGATAAGTTTGTAAGTCAGTTTAATAGGAAACATGAATAGCGTTACATATATGTCTTTATGTTTGTGCTGTATGTATAGGTGACAACGTGTATGATTTTCATCTATGTCTGGAAAAGTGTCTTGGAGCTGCTATTCCTCGAAGACTACATGACAGAGCAGTTCGACTCATGCAGGGCAAGTTCCTCTAAGTTTAAAGGTCACGAAAGCTCACAAATAACTGGGTCAGACAAGTAAAGACATATAACAGAGAAGCAAACGAACCAGTTTATAGGGCACATTCTTCACCAAACCATACGGTAAGACAGACCACACCATGGTCAAACTACACTACAGTTCGTTTTATGCTTAGTCTGTCTCCAACAACTAAAGTAGAAAAAGGTTTTCAAGAATTTCACATGTACTGTAAGAAACCATATGTTTTATTGAGTGCCTTTTAGTCTTTGCTAGTTTGAATATGTTTGATTGCTTGTTAGAATACAGCAGGCAGACAGTGTTAGTCAGTATTCTGTGTCAGCTTTCTTGAATTTACATATGTGTTTTTACTTTCAGAGAATGTATTATCAAATAACATCTGTCAGAACCATGAATATAGAATGATAAACATTTTACAGGGAGGGCACAATCAAACCTTTTAGACACAATATGACACCAAATTCTTTAGACACCATAGTACTTGACTTATTAATCAATTAACCAATTACTCCTACACTGTATCATATGAAACATTTAAGACACAGTAAGACTTTATGAGAAGGACTTCAGAAGACAAAGACAATGCAAAGTTTCAATCTATATGACACCAAGAAATGTCACATTTATATACACATAATACAGAGAATGCAGTATAGGATTTAGAATTTTGAACGTGCCTGTGATACAGCAAACTGCAACACCATGAGCAAGATCACAAAAGAGCTTATCTAGACTATAATTTGTGCCAGAATATATATATATATAAGTAAATAGAGAAACCTGCGCAAAAGAGTGTTAGAAAGAGTATTAAAATAAATTGCAGTGAGTAAATTGCAAAGTAGGATGAGCAAGAGCAGGAGAAAACAGAGCAAGCCCTAGTGAGGCATTAACTGGCATAAACTAGACAGTGTAATGAGTGATGAAACTACCTCTAATCATTGTCATGGGCAATGGTTTTCAAAGGTGTCTGATGAACTCTACTCCCTTTATAAAAAGCCTTTAAGCCATCCGTGAGCAGTCCACTATTGAACTGTATCCGTTGAACTTTGACACAACTTTTATTGGCATATCAAAGGTTGAAAAATCACACCAAACTTACTTTCACCAGATGGAACAGGTCTCTCTCCCTCCATTGTCCCGGGTCGCTGTCTGTGGTGGTACCCATGGCAACGAGATGTCAGGGGTGTATGTGGTGAGGGAGATGCAGAGACAGAAGGTGGAGAAGGTGGGATCAGCTTCAATTATCACTGTGATATCCAATCCACGAGCGGTGGAGGCCTGCAGGAGATACACAGATACAGATCTCAATCGTTGTTTCACTGATGATATACTCAGGTAATGAAAGCAGGAAAAATCCAGCAATAAAACAAAAAAGAACAATTATGGTTTGTTATTGTGTAATTATTTGTGATTCCTTTCATTTTCCACTGCCTTTCCCTATGTCTTTCAGAGCAGTCAGTCCAGTCTCCTCCAACAAGCACACCAAAAGACTCTCTCAAAACATGCCAACACTACCGTTTCTCTGCTTTCCTTGTCCCTCATCCATATCTGTTCATTTTCTCCCAAGCTCCCTGGTGACAGATGCCAGCCCATATGAGGTGGGTCGAGCCCAAGAGCTGAACATTCAGCTGGGGCCCAAAGGGAGTGCAGAGGCTGTGGACTTGCTTTGCGACCTGCACAACACTACATCCAACATGGGCCTCTGTGTCATCTCCTATTCCTTCTCTGACTGGGTGTGCCTCCACATCTACAAGCACCTCCAGGTGAGCTGAATCTGCACCAAGGTCAATCATAGACTTTAGTGTATAAATAAGATGTAGATTACATTGGACTCTACTGAATTGATTGCAGTCAATTACACTGTTTTAAAAGTGACAGTTCCAATTGTCTGGGGTTCAGACAAACTGAACAGATTGTTTTACAGAGAAGAAAACGAGTCAATCTCAGCTGCTTCTGTTGTGAAACATGAGGCTTATTATGTGCCTTTTTTATCTGTTCTCAGAAGAAGATAACTTCTATGCCTGTGAGGTTAATCTTGCTGGATATACCCATGTCTGAAGCTTACTCCCAGGAATCTCTGGGAAAGCATGGCATAGGTATGTTTGTCAGTGTGTATGTGAGAGATACAAAGCTTCAGAGGGTTTGATGCACTTTAACTGAATAGGATTCTGATTGTGTGAATGTCCAGAAGGAGAGGGACATGCACATTTTATTATGCTTGTAGAGTTTCTAACTATAATTTCATTACAACTCCCATGCACATTTCTCAAAGTCTATTGACAAATAAAGTGTTTTGGCCATCTCTTCACTAACGGAGTAACAAATTCATTCCAAGATCTGGAAGTATTATCTGCACTGAAGGCCAGAGGACCATCATTTATAGGGCTCAAAAAAGTAAACACAGAGGCAGTAATGGTGTTACAACAGTCACAAAGAAAGAGATTGACAGCTCCCAGCCCATAACCACTCCCAGGGAATGGAGATCATTGTTGGAGTTTTCCCTGATTTCATCACAAGATATGTTTACCCAGTACCTTCTCACAACCCTAGATATCTATTTACCCTGACAAATAGACACAAACAACTTTTTTTCAATAGCAAGAGCACATGAGAATATACAACTAGTATTAAATGTTGATGTTGTTACATTTCTATTTTCTCTTACTGCAGCAATAGAGGTTGGTCCACAGCCACACGGGGTGGTCAGAGCTGATATCTACAATGCGATGAAAGAGGCAGTTGATCTGACACTTGACTGGGTCAAAGATTTCAACTCAGGTACTTGAGCCACTACAACTCCTAGATAGTGCAGTGTAATTGTCTGTCAGAAACACTATTTTAAAAAGTCTTCCCATCTAATGTCACCAAGGAAGTGTCTTTGAAGGGGGTAATTTGGAAGTGTTCACTGTCATGAGTGTGGTTGACTACCCAAGACACCCTGAGACAAATGAAATCATGGCAGCTATCCACCCCCAACTACAAGTATGTACATGACAATTAATCACTAAATTTACCTAAATTAAATGTTTCTTTTGTATTGTAGTTTCACCATACAATTGCTCTTTCTAGGACAGAGACTTCTGTTTTCTCCAAAAGGGGGACCCAATTTTTTTGTCGTTTTCGGGAGAAACAGTGCAGTATGAAGGGGAAGAGTCACTCTATCCATTCTTTGTGAACGAGAAAGCATACTACGAGAAGAATATTGCCTTTCGCCTGGCAAGGAAGAAGATTATAACTATTCCGTGCTTGCAAATGAAAAAGGTTTGAGGAATCCTTCCTTGTCTGTAATTTCAGTTTCAATGAGATGCCAATTTTTTATTTGAGATATTTCTACTCCTGTGTAAACAAATGTGAAATAAAATGTATATTTGCAGACACAATAACTGTACTTGTCAGTTCCTTTTTATGTCGTTCAGTTCTTCAATCGTAATACTTAATACTGTTTAGTTCTTGCTGAATCATCAAGTCAAACTGCTTCAATTTATTGATTCAAAATGATTTTATACATACACAAATACATTGTGTGCTTTAGTCTGTACTATATATAAAACACTTAGAAAATCCACAATGAACACCACAGTAAACTGTATTGTTGAGCGAGGTATCCTTTTCCCAAGCTAACATAGGGGTTATTGCAGTCTGAAAAAAATGACACCGTGGACATCAAAATACGTAAAATAGTTGTGGTATAAGTGGTATTAACTGAGCAATTGTAGTTTACTTTTTTAAAACAATAAACAAGAGTTTTGAGGGAGTGGTTACATTCCGGTAAGTGACATTCGATCACCATATACCACAAAAACGTATAAAATCTATTATCTGATCATATTATAGTTAAATGTAAGTTTATCTCTAGAAGGTTCAATAATTTACAGAAATAAAACAACAAACATTTTGGATTGTCCATATAATGGCTGAAGTAACCTCATCATGCATACATTCAGCAAGCTACTACAGTTTAGGAGTGATGGCAACAGATAAAGGCAGATAAACAGAAGTGGACAGGATAGAGAAAACTAAGTAGAAAACAAATGGTAAATAAACCATTATTCATAATGGGTGTGGTTATAGGTGTGGTGAGAGAAACTTCCAACATAACATTTTTTGTGGATTATGCCCAATTTCAAGAATGTGACAAAAGGTGTGACTCAGCATGATCTGGCTTTTAGGTTGAACACAGCATTTTAAATTGTGGGTCAATTTATTCAGATGGGTATTAGATTAAGTGGTTCTTCGTTCCATTCCATAAGGTCTGTATTTGGAATTGCGATGACACCCGTCCTGGCTATGCTACTAGTTGTGATTATTATAGTTCATTTGACATTGCCCCCTGATGCTTTCCTGTAGGCAGTGACCTTGCGGGTAATGCATTTCTTGATCCTCTATGCCACCCTGTATGCAGTCATACGGGTGTAAGTTTGTCGGTGACTCCTTGCAGCCCACATGAACAAGGCAGCAGACATCATCTGTAGAGGAGAGGAGATGAGAGCCAGGTAGAGGGACCAGCCTAGTGAGCCATCCACTCCCTTGGGCAGGTCAGAGGCCCTGTGAAGCAGGTCCATCCCAGCCAGGAAACAGCACACAGTCCCTAATGAACACAGTCCTGTAGGGGAAAGACAGGAGAGTCATGTGTTCAATGCAACTTAAATTTAAGCAGGTTTAATCATGACAAATGGTTTCAAATCAGAGACCCTCTCATTAGAGAATTCACATGGAAGTTCCTTCCATGCAACCTCATAATATGAAATACATATGATCCCTTGAGCCATTTTCTATAAGTTATCCTAGTCCATATCATACAAAATTGACAGAAATGGGGAGCTAGCAGAGCAGTGACAGTGCAGTACTCTTACCAGCCAGCAGGTGAAGTACTCCTACTCCCAGGGTGGGGGTGAGGCTGCGGCACAGGCAGGCGCACACCCCAATCAGCCCGCTAAGGAAGACCAGGGCCAGGGAAACAAGGGGCAGTAAGAACTGGCATCTCCACAGGTCTGATTCCATAGAGGTAGAGAGAATAAACAAACACATCAGAGTCAGTAAATGAGTGCATGAGAGCAAGAGAGAGCCAGAGCCACAATTTAAAAGTGAGGAAATGGTACTCACAGGTCCTCAAAAGGTCTTCTCCACTGTTATGGTTCCCTGGTTCCTTATACTTAGGATAAAATTGTTGTGGCAAAGTGAAGCTCACACACTGAGTAACCATTGTGGGTTCTGAGTGGAAAAAAGAGATCAAATCATCAATCATATATTTGCAACTAAATTCGATACTATATATGAGATGTGAAGCTTATGAGTGAGGGTGTGTACATGAGCCAGGACATAGTCCCATCCTCACCAGGCTCTTTGAACCAGTGTGACTGGCCAGGCACCAAGATACATCTCCACCACAGTCCCAAAGTCCCATTCAGCCGGAAAAGTGTGTCACTGTAAGCCTTCTCATCAAACTCGCCATTAATGAATTCTTCACGGAGCTCTGAGATGTTGCTAGCTTCGTTTTTCGGAGAGAGACTGTGGTATTGGTACCAGTGCTGGGTTCCGATGGCGACAGATAAATAGACTGTAGCCAGAAGGCTAAGAACTGACCCAATGACCAGGGCAGTCGCATAGCGGTTATCTACCATGGCTGACAATAGACCGAGATTTTGCTGTACAGTAAGTGTGTATGGGCGGTATAGTGTGTGATGTCTTGTTTGAAGTCTTGATTGTCGACTCTTCTATTTTCTTCAACTATGTTCTATAATTCCTACTAGCAAGAGTCGTTTTTGGTTGTATGTATCTTCATGCATTGACCGAACATAGCTCTAACAGGATCTTTTCGGTTAGATTGTTCGTTCTATAACAGAATGAAAGTGGTTCGCCTCTCACTGAATCACGACCAAGTACAATTGAAGTACAACAATACATAACGTTAGACTATAACTAAATGGAATAAATGGAAGTGCAGACAGTGCAATAACGTTGTCGCGTAGGCTAGCTACAGTCAGTAGGCTGCCAAGACTAGATCTGAAAGCTAGCTAAATACTAGCGAGTAAATGAGCCCAGACAAGAAGGGCTGCTAAATTCAGGCTATTGCAACTATTAACACTATTGTTGTAATTCACGTTTTAACTTTCTAGCTACTAACACAGACATGTGAATGGATAAAGTCAATACAAAACCACAACAAATGAATCGATTTTTAACTGCGGTATTAGTATTACGCACTCACACTTAACGTAGCCCCTTTCCGGTTGATTGAGAGTGTGTACTTCAGTACCGCGGGTGATAGGGCAACTAAACGTCAACGTGTGTCTGGGTAATGTAGTTTTTCTAGTTTAGCCATATTTGAAATTTAGGCGCTCCATTAGATTATATCTGAGGCGATATAACGTGGCCACTGCAGCCGAAGGTTTTGTCAGTTCAAAACCTTCATACAGTGCTCACTGATGATCCTGACATAAAATGTAATCGTCTGCTTTCTTTTAAAGTTTTTATTTAAATTTTTTATGCAATTGTATGCAAACACACACATTCCAATAAAGATTAGACTGAATCAAATAATATCTTGTCAGTGGATGTTTTTTAAGGATAGAAATATGTGTGTCACCGACCTAACATCTTAATCACCAACTGCATAACCGGCACGATCAAGCACAAATTATGGTTCAAAACAGGTATACACCAGTGTCCACTTTAATCTTAGATGATAATAAGAAAGTATGCAAATTATTTGAGTAAAATCAATTTTCAATTCAAGTATTTTAAAAGTTTGTAAAGGCTTTGCAAGGTTTTCCCAAGGATTTGTGAAACGTGCAGACATTTGTTCATGTTTACAAAAGAAATCATATAAATTCCATTTAAAAGACAGACATTGAAGAATCCCTGACAGAAACTAGTTTAAACACCAAAACAACAGTTCAGAATTTGGCACATTATCCTGCCATGCTTTTATGAATTTGTAATCAAAGTAGTTGTGCATTACAATACTCAAATTAACAATCTTAACAGATTGTCAGTACCACTAAAAGTACACATTGCAGTCTGTAACATTTGAATAAAAGCAAGTGAAAATGTAAGTGAGAAATATCACAGAACACAATTACTGAGGTAGTAGAATAATCCTTTAACCCTATTCAAGTTAAACATATATATATTTTTTAGATTATAAACATTAAATGCCACATCCCAAAACTGAACCCTTATCCTCAACAACATTTGTAGAATGGGAGTTTTGTCCTCAACTAATATGGCATTCATACAAAGAAAACAGAACCTGATCAAGTAGTTTGAAGTACAGCTGTCCACATACTATGCACAACAATAAAGTCTGGATGAATCTATCATAGGAGCCACATGGATAAGGCTGGGTTGATGTAGGACAGAGATATAATGAATAGTGCAAGCTCTAGTGCAAGCTGTCCATTTCTTGATTTGCATTGGTGAGGACAATCACAGCCAATCCTTCTTGTAAAATAGTGTCCCTTTGTGATTGTACTCTGACTTTCCTGTCATGTTGAGGACTGGGGTGACAGTGAACTCCACAGTGCAGGGCCCAGGAGCGCCCTCAAGCTCAAGAACCGTCACATTATTGGGCTTGGATGTGCTGAGAATGCTGGCAGGCACGTACAATGTCACCTGAGGGCCTCTGGAGGGCCAGTATCGGCCTAAGTTAAAACCATTGATCCAAACCTGTCCCTGATGGCAAAAAAATACAACAAATAAAAAACGTTTACTTGATAAAGCATGTATTTATCAAATAATTTACAACAGTGTTCAAATGCATCAATTTATAACCAGGAGCCATGATGACACTTGCCTTCCTCCAGCCTGGGAAATAAATGTAAGTGTCCTGGGGCAAGTCTGGGATATCATCGGGTATAGCAAAGCTGCCCACATAGAAGGACGGAGGGGAAAGGTGGGAGGGAGGGGCAGCAGTGCTAGCCCCCTCCAAAGACTCCGTTTTCCAGAGGAGTCCCTGACTGATGGCTTCATCAATGCTGAGGCTGTACATGAGCCAACCTTCCAGCACATCTGCTCCCAGAGTCAAGTTGGATACCAGTCCCTGGGAGGTAAAAAGAATAAGTATACAAGAAATATGACCAGTGACATGAATCACAGTTTTACCACCAGTAGCAAAATACAAAAATGTTGATACAATTATTTTGGTACCGCTCAAACTACCGCTCAACTAAATGTGGGAAAGAACCTTAAAGTCGTTGATCTCTTTTCCGTAGTTGATCCTTCCCATATTTTCTACAAGAATGTCCACCAGGCTGCCAGCCTTCCCCGTGACATTTATAGTCTGGACTTTGTTCCGTTCAAGGATACCCACAGCAATCTGATTAAAAGTCACAACATTACATTTCAGTGGTCAAAATGTATTTACAAAAAATGAAATTTAGCCTGGGAACCGGTCCAGTCTGCAAGCTAATGGCTTCTTTGCTCTGGCAGATGGGTATGGCTACTTTCCCAGTCAAGCAGATTACACTCTGGCATAAAAGATTCTGGGCCAATCACAACCATTTAACTGATATTGCATGAGTTAAATACAATTGCTGTTCAATGGAGTGCCACAGAGGCATTTTTAAACAGAAGATGACAATCTGTTGCTCTGTTTGTATCTATCCAATTCTATCAAATTGCACCCAGAGGCATTATGGTCTGCATCCATCGAGAAAGCCCTTTGGATACAACACGTTAACTGAGAGGTTCCAGACTAATACACATTTTCAAATTGGTCTGGCCATTCCAGGCAAGTGTGAAGTGAAGTCTATCTACTTTAAAACAGGACCCTCTTGTGTTTGTACTTGGTATTGTCAATATCATTTAGGACTTGTGAACTAAAACATAACTAAGAAAAAACAGGCATGACATGAGAACTCACCCCATTTATTGACACGTAGGCTCTGTCATGGACCCCATTCAGAGGAGAAGACAGAGGGGTGGGAGAGCTGCAGTCAACAGGTAGTATAGTCCGATAGAGAACAAACCCAAAGCCCTAACAGGAAAAGAAATATTGTAATTAAGAGGTTTATGTATATTGTTAAATGCATCATATAAATATATATTTTAGAGTCTGCAATTACATAAACAATGTTTTGTTGTATAATTCACAAAATGTGGGGATCGGTCAATATGTTTTTTGGGAGTACCTGGTTCATGTCTACGAAGTTAAGAGGGTAGGGGCTTTTGACAGGTCCAGTGAAAGACAATATTTTTAGGGCATCAGTTACGGTTTGGTACTGTAAAGGGCAGGGCAGAGCAAATCCAATTCACCTCAAGATAGAAAATAAAGCTTGCAAGATACATGCGCATGTCAACAATACCCACTCAACAATAGCCATCCCTCACCTTCTTCATTTGTACAGATCCATACGCATATTTAGGAGTTGTCGGAGGAACTGGACCTTCTGGAATCTTATGGTACTATTTAGACAAATAATATAACTTGGAATTTGGTTTTGTGTCCCTTTGAAACCATCAAGAATGGTCAATTGCTTTATTCAATTCAGTTCTTATTGCGTTTGTACTGGGACAGTCTGACAGTAAAGTTACATAAAATGTACTTGCACAAAATGTAAAAATAAATCGTAAGCCACATACCATTTTGATCACATCTCGGATAGCAAAGTACTTGTCGGTCAGATCTCCAGCCTCTGTTAGTGGTGCATCGTAATCGTAGCTAGTAGGCTGAGGGGCGTAGGGTGTATTGGCACCTAGACACATCAGTAGGTTTTCCCGTTACCAGCCCTTGACATGAGCATTATCTCTCCATTGAAGGAATGGTTTGGCAACTGAAGGAACACTCACCATTCCAGTATTCAAAATTTGTCCCTCCAATGAACATGTACCTGCAAAGTTAAACGTGATGCTTACAAACATATAATTTGTTATCAACAACTATTAACATCCTAACCATGTATAGGTTAGGGTTAGGGTAATAAGCCTGTATTTGGCAGTCTAGTATTGCCAAATACTAACCCTACACAGCATATTGTATTCATGTGCAATGTACATATTTTCCCCTACCAAATTCACAAGCAACAAGATATATCCCCTGCCTCCCAGCGGTTTCTGCCTGTCTCTCTGTCTCAACTACCTATTGACCTTACCATCTCTGTCTTTGCTTTTAACAATTACAATATCTATAAGCTATTACCTACTAGTTGACAATCAAGAGGCGGGTCCACAGTTTGAACAGTGTTACAGTGGTTAGTGCCTCAGCAATGGTGGGTGACTCACATGTTTACATTAGCACCCAAGGCGAGGATCTCGTTCAGGGACTTTGCAATGATGGAGGTGGATACAACCGCATGGGGCTCCCCCCAGTGGTCAAGCCAGCCAGTGTAGAACTCAGAGTTCACCTTTAACAGTAGATATCAGACAGTTAACTAAGAATGTGTGCTACCAAGTACAACAAAAAACATCTCAAACAAAGGGATATGGTAGTCTGTATGTACTGTCTGAATACATATATTGTTAGAAGGTGGTTTACCAGTGGGCCATGTGGTTCGGCATGTCTTTGTGCTTCAAATGCAGCAGTCACGTTCCCACCTAGTCACATAAACACCCACACACATCTTTGTCATAGACACAATGTTAAAGTGACAAAAAGCATGAGTAATTGATTCAAATACAGTTGATCAATTTACCATATCAAACTACATGTGCAATATTCAAAATCTACCCATTTCTTCTACAAATATCCTCTTTGAAATAAAGTGAGCCATTACAATGATGAGCTCAATTAACAATTGGAGCTCATCCACATTTACACCAGCAGCCTACACTGACCCAGCTTCTAACTTCAATCCATACCTGGTCCAAAGTCCACAGTGGCATACAGCCCCTGTATGGAGCCACACTTGAGATAACCCAAACCAGCACCATCTGTGGTGAACAGCACCACTTCATCCCCCAAGTGGGAACGGAACAGCGCAATCAGATGACGAAGGTAGTTGTAGTCGCAGGCAAAATAGCTGCCATACTCGTTCTCAACCTGATACAGAGTTGTGTTTGTGTGTGTGCATGTGTATAAGAGAGTGCATTTGTCAGGGATAGTATTAATCACCACATGATTAACAAGATAGTGACTGAAAAGGATAATGTTCTTCATTGGATATTTGGCAAGGGGTTTTATTTTTTGCCTCAGAAAACACTGGTTAGATATTTTCCTACAGGTTCTACAATGGGATACCAGTACCCCTTACCTGAACAGTGATGATGGGTCCCCCATTCTGATACAGGAAAGGTTTCATCATTGGCAGCAGCTTCCCCATCCACTTATCAACAGCAGCAATGTAGCCTGAAACATAAGGATGGTTTGTTGTCAGGTTATTTAAAAAGCATAGCTACAACTAATGGCACTTTGTCTGCTGTCTTGAACTGTAGCCTTTACAAACCATAACTGATAGTTAAATATTTGGGAACTTCAAAATGCAAGAAACAGGTGTGGGTTCCAAGATGAGTCCAGTCCAAACCAACCAGAAACTACTCATCAGCAGGCTTTCTCACAGAGCAGTGTGAAACCACTTAATGTTCATTTGTAACATAAAGAATCAGGCCTATACATTACATTGTTAAACTACTTTGCTTCTGTACTGAATTACATTGATGTAACACCTGGATCTGAAGAACGTAGGACGATGTCTTTCTTGTTGAGCAGCCAGGCAGGTAAGCCACCCTTTCAAACAGAGAGATTTGTTCACAGGTCGTGTACATACACGACACTTTGCAATGGGAATGAATACAACCATAAAGCCCATACAATCACACCATACATCCACAGACATTCTCACCATGTCCCACTCTCCACATATGTATGGTCCTGGTCTGAGTATGACCAGGAGGCCCAGATCATGGGCAAGCTGCAGGAAGTGATCCAGATCTCTGTCTCCACCAAATTCATACCGGTTTGGAGATGGCTCGTGGTAGTTCCATGGAACATATCTGACAGGAGAGTACATAAATGGATGGGGCTTATATTCTGAAGATTCAATGTTTTTTTAGGACTACTACTATTACAACACTGTTAGTCCTCTAACAAACTGCATGCATACGTTTGGATGGTGTTCAGTCCTGCCATATACATCTTGAGCAGCCGGTCCTTCCAGTATACTCTAGGTATCCTGTTGTAATGGATACTTCCTGAGATGTATCGGAACTCTTCCCCATCTTTACGGAAACAGTCGCTGGTGTAGTCCATGGAAAAGGTACGGCCGTGGGGCGCCCCAAGCTGAGAACAATGAAAAATTGTCCTTCTAAATCTATTTAATAATCTCATCCTTGACTTTTCATAAATGGAGATTACAAAAGGTAATAAGCCTGTATTTGGCAGTACATTATTGTTACCATAGTGATTAGTCTTTGCTAGATACACCAATCATAATGATCACAACTGCTGACTCATAATGCACTATCCCATGTGACAGGCAGCTTTTACAACAATAGAATAGCCTGTCAGGTGATGTCCCTCCACAGCTAACAATCCATCCTTCCAATGTATGCGATTGTATTCTATGACTTATGCTGGTGGAGTGACATACAGAAATCAAACAAAATACAGTGAAAAAATAATTGTGTCTTTTTCTAACCATTATTTTGACATTTACAGTAAACAATCACAAATTCACCAATCAGTGAAGCCCAATTACATAAGCATGATCAATGTGTCCTTACAGACTATAACCATTTATTTAAGTATTCATGATAGCCTACACCAGACAGGCTACTACTAGAGTCTACTTAGTGCATCCCAGAGCTATATAAAATATATATTATATGACTCTGGTGCATCCCTCTGTAGGCTACATCCTGGAGCTGTTGCACTATTCAGCGAACCAACATAGGCATGTGAACGGAAGATAGTACGAGTCTAAGCAAACTTATATTAAGGATGTAAACTAGTTACTTACTGTACACTCAAAAAGAAAACACAGAAAGAGGACTCCTATAACAGCCATCTCCACTCCAGAGGACACCGTTTACTGCTCAGGATTCAAAGGCACTGTTCCTACTTAGATCACAAGACGAGACCGCTGACGGCTGTAGTGTCTGAACAAGGAAGCGTGTGAAAGTCACATGATCAGAAGGAAGGCTATTGCCACATTCTGAACACAGGCATTAAAAGCGAACGAACAGAACCATAACATGTCTAATATTAAGGGAGAATTTCATCTCTCGAGAAAACGTCCGGGCTCTGGGCCTTAATAAGGAGGAACAGGAGGAGCTCTCTGTGGACGAGCTCTGGCAGAACCAAGTAAAACCTGTAAAAACGGAAGTTATCTGTATTAGGCATGGCGTGTAGTGACATACTTCCATCAATAGGCGGCAAATGTGAGTCTTTTTATATGAGGAACTACCAACACGTGTGCTCCTCGCTACATTTGTTGTTTTAAACATTTTTCAACATCATTGACGTCTCTTAAGTTTATAACGATTGTTGAATATATACACGTAACTTCGTCTGAAGATGTATACAAGTGAAGAAATTACTCAGCACGACCCGAACGAGGTAGAAGGGGCCGAAGTAAACCTAGAACTCGAGCTGCCTCCTGTGGTAACGCGGACCCGTAGCGGACGCAGAGTGCGAACCCCTGCAGCCCTTCTAGATTCTGAAGTACCCTGCCTTGCTAAAGCTCCGTGTCGCCGAACTAGAAAATCTGCTATTCAAAAGTTACCTGGAGAGAAGACAGGACATTCTAACATGGAATCGAGCACAACCATTCCAGCCGTGAAACAAATGATTGAGTCTCGTGAGTATGCATACGTCACGCCGGGGTGTCCTGTCCAGATCAGGGACAGTGGTGTTAAACTTACTCATTATTGTGTTTACAGCGATCAAGGTTAAATCTGATGTCTTATCAAGTGATGTATGCAACGAGAACGAAAACAATGCAAGCACAGTACAAATGGAATTAGCGACCCGGCCACAAATTAAAACTGCTAAAAGGACAACCCATTCGGAGTCAAAGGAGAAACGAAAATCGCGTATCCCATTGGGGAAGCCTAAATCTGGACGCGTATGGAAAGATCGCAACAAGCAAAGGTAAAATTGAATCAGACAGATATTGCACAACATGGTAAAAATGTGCTGTTACGGCATTGTTTTTTTGTGAATACTGTAAAACCGGTTATGCCCTTTTCTTATCGTTTTGTACGCGACTTGTGTGAGAGATATTCTGTCATCTCTATCAATGCCTTGTTTGACTGTAGAGCATCAGCACATCTGCAGCTCATCTCGGTATTGGTAGTTGATCTGAAGGACTCATTGTATTATTTGCTATTTAATGTCAATGATAAATACACATAAATACATTTTATTTTTATTCAAGGTTCTCTGCTTTGCTGAAAGATAAGCCACTGCGGTCTTCGTGGGAAAAAAAGATGGAGGCCAAAAGAGGAAAGGAGATGTTGAAAAAATATTCTCTTCAACTTAAAGAGGACAAGGCCAGAGAAAAGGAGGCAAGTAATAAGGGATGACTTGCTCAGGAGTGGCACTCAGGCAATCGTTCTCATCAATATCATGTCTATGGCTATTCCATGTCTATGATTTTGAATAAATGCTCAGAACATATGAGTTACTCGACTGAAATGGATTTCAAAATTGATCATTTGTCTGTCCATCTGTCCATTGTTTTTTGTTGTTGTCAATATCTTGTTTTTTTGTCCTTATGAAGGATAAGCGGAGGAGGAGAGAAGATAACTTGAAACGGCGTGCAGAAAATGAGAGGAAGGCAGAGGTTGTTCAAGTGGTAAGTGAACCATCAAAGTTCAACACTTAACCTTGTTTTCTCATATACTGTTATATTATTTTAGTTATTTTCCCACACATAGGTATTCTATTTTTGATGTCACCTAAAATCAAGTTATTCAATGTACAAAAATCAAGTAATAAACTTTTCTATCTGAAACTCCACCCAGTCCCTTTCATTCCCAGGTTAACTGGGTTAGTAAACAGGTAACTGTTGGCTAAACCTCTGAATATATTTCATTTTTTTCTTTGACATATTCTTTTGCAGATCCGAAACACAACAAAAATAAAGAGGATGAAAAAGAAACAACTGAGGAAGATTGAGAAAAGAGACACGTTGGCCATGCTGCAGAAGTCAAAACCCCAAAGACTCCAGAAAAACTGATCAATAAATATTAGGACTTGAGTGAGACATCTAAGGATAGTTAAACTATACATTGATTTTGTATGTGGGTTGTAAAATCTAACCATGGATGTTTGGGTTAACATAGATGGATAAACGGGAAGTGTACATTTTATTGACATTGGAAATTGACATCTGATCAATTTGTGTTTCTTCAATAATAAACATACACATTTCTGAATTGCCCCATTTTGTGGTTTTTAAGCCATACAGGAAAGTGAAGGATTTTCCGTATTGAACTTGTCATACATTTTTGTGATCAAATAAAAACAACAATGAATTCCTCTTTATGAGCCTCTTTTTAATATGGGGTGTTTTCCAGACACTTATTTTGCAACAAAAAGAGCACATAGCCACACCTTCACACCTAACGTCCATTAAAGTTACACTTTACCAGATTGAATACTGTTTGTGGAAATATTAAAGAAAATAATAGATAATAAAAACAAAGTTTATACTGAGAAATGTATGCAAAATACCTATTTAGATTTGATGACAATGCAAATTATTCAAAAGGTATCATACATAACAATAAAATATCAATTACAAATATAACTAATGGTGGATATTATACAAATATACTGTAATAATATTTATATCACAGAAGATCAACTATTTTAATTTGATTATCTAGGATTATTTAGTTATCTTTTTGATTAAATACTTAGATTATTTAAACATGTAATCGTGCCATTTGTTTCTACTTCAATTTGAAAGTGCCACAAGTTAATATGAAAAGAAAGGACAAAAAGTCTGAAAATGCCTACATTAAAATGTACATAAAGTTGACTAGAAAGATTGGTAGTACAAAGGTGACCATATCTAGAGGTCTGCTCCTTGCCATTGCACCACTGGTGGTATGTGTTGTGGCAGTTTGAGTTGTTTTTGCTGTTGTACTGGCACTTGTACTTGTGGTTGTAGCTGCTACTGTGGATGTAGTTGCCTCCACAGTTGTGGGACTTACAGTACTGGAGGCAATTGGTTCAGCTGTTGTGGGAAAAAAGAAAAACATTTTGTTTCTATTATTTGTTTCCACAAAGTAAACAAAATGTTTGATTCTTGCTAAATATTTTCAATATACTAAGTTTGCTGATATACATAACATTGCTTTTTTCCCATATCTGAAAATTGTAGAATTCGATTTTGATCAGTACTAACCTGCAACAATACTGCCAGTGAGAACATTCAGGAAAACCAGGGAATCTTTTAAAGCAGTTTTTAGTGAGTCTTCAGCACTGCTTATGTTTGGAACTACGCTCTCATTCTGGAATATCAAGTTGGCTGTGACACCCACTGACCCAGGCCTGAAAAGTAGATAATTTCATTTGAATGTTAACAGTCTTGGGCAGTTGTGCAATTTGATATGAAAGGAAGGGCAAAAAATCTGAAAATGTCTACATCAAAATGTACATGAAGTTGACTAAAGAGATTGGTAGTAGAAAGGTGACCACATCTAGAGGTCTGCTCCTTGCCATTGCACCACTGGTGGTACGTGTTGTGGCAGTTTGAGTTGTTTTTGCTGTTGTACTGGCACTTGTACTTGTGGTTGTAGCTGCTACTGTGGATGTAGTTGCCTCCACAGTTGTGGGACTTACAGTACTGGAGGCAATTGGTTCAGCTGTTGTGGGAAAAAAGAAAAACATTTTGTTTCTATTATTTGTTTCCACAACGTGAACAAGATGTTTGATTCTTGCTAAATGTTTTCAATATACTGAGTTTGATCAAATACATAACATTGCTTTTTTCCCATATCTGAAAATTGTAGAATTTAATTGTAGGATACAATAATAAAACCTAGACACAATAACTGCAAAGTGAGAACATTACAGAGAAAAAACCGGAGAGATACTATTTAACAGCACAGTATATTTATAGTGAGATACTTCAGCACTGCTTATGTTTGGAACTACGCTCTCATTCTGGAATATCAAGTTGGCTGTGACACCCACTGACCCAGGCCTGAAAAGTAGATATTCAGAAATGAATTGTTTATACTCAAGGAATAGAGAATGAATCCAATGAAAGAGCCAACATGACTGTAAATGTGCTCTCATGGATCACTTACCAAAATCCAATAATTACGCATCTGAGGAAGGTGAAAGGATACCGTATTCTGTATCCCCGATTCAGCTAGAAAATATGAGGAAAAAATTCAAATGATTATGGCACAAAGAGCATTATCGAACATGAATTATTGAATAATCAATGACGATTGATTTTCCTGTTTCATTGAAAAAACGGACTTTAGATGAGCATTACCTCAGCCGTGACATTGGCAGCCAGTTCCTGATATTGCAATGACTTTGGGTTGTAGTATTCAACTTTGAAAGCCCGCACCATACGCATCCTCAGAAAGAGGTAACCCTCATTTCGTTGAGGGGGGTCTGTCGATGCAACTGTACTAGTGGTGGTTAATCTGGTAGTGCTAGAAGTTTTGGTGGCAGGGATAGCTGCTGTGGATGTAGATGTAGTGGAATATGGTAGAGAAGTTGGGGCTGTTGCAATACTTGTATTTCGTGTGACGGCTGGGGTTGAGATTGCCATTGTGGTGCGGACAGTAGCTATGGTTGATGCCATTGTTAAAGATTCTGTGTAGGACAATTTTGTAGATGCCCAACTTAAAGTTGGTGAACTAGTCATCTGAAAAAGGCGAGGAGAATAATAGATAGATTAGTAAAATTAAAACTAAAGTTGATCACTTATGTTTAACGTAGGGGTTCAAGTAATACCTTCAAGTTTTCTTGTGAAGCATGCATATCATTCTAACATTACATCTTAATTTTGCTTTTAAGCCTGATTCATCGAGAACCTTACAAGGACTAGGCTTTGCCTGTGTTAAAGGAATGAGCTCAAATACAAAATCTGGTTAGGGTACATTAGACTTTGAATTAACATGAATTTAATATAGAACCCTTGAAGCTATAATGTGTCATGTTGAAGACGTTTCACTTAAAGTAGCATTGATCTGGCCAGAATGTATGGAAATAAATGGATGTTCTAGTGCATCTAGTTGCATTTTAAAGTTTACAGTTTTACAGCATGATTTCCTGCTAGTCTGACCCTCAACGCTCTGCGCAGCGAAAGGCCCATTATTATATACACGCCAAAGTAACATCAGTGCTCTGCTGGTTCGTCCACAGGATGGTTGGCATAGCATAGTTGCATATCTTCAAGTGCCACCGTTTATTAAACAACATTTTTCATAACAAACTTTGAGAAATGTATGAGCAAGGTTGTCAAAGTTCAAGGCGCAATATTATGAAGTGTTCAGTCCCAATTGCATGCATACTTGCAACTGTGCACTCTTTGTATGGCTATCTGCAATATACTAAAAGTAAAAGAAGAGTGTGGGATTTAGCAGACAGGGCCAAATAACAGTAATTTGCTGCAACTGATTTTCATTAAACAACTTTAAAATCATGGTAGTTTTCTTTAATAATAACAAACTCATTTTAAATTGAAATAAAGTTAGTATATTCTGTGTGTATATATATGTATACTTTTTGAGTATATATTTGCACACCTATATATATATATATATATATATATATATATATATATACACACACACACATACACAGAGATAGACACAACATACATAGGTATATTTTTATGAATTGTAAATAACTTATTTGGGACTTGAAATACTGGAAGGAAAAACCAAGAGTTTGTGAAAGACAGTAAAGTGACCACAAAACTGGGTCTTTCTCTTACCTTAGTGCTGTCAGAAGTGGTTTCAGTGGCAGATGATGTCAAACTTGCGATACTTGTCAAAGAAGCAATTGTAGACGATGACAGTTCTGTGAAAAATAAATTTTTGTCTGAGTACATATTCAAATTCATGTGCGATTTCTTTTCAAGTATCTGCACTAAATTACTTTTGGTAGGAAACTAAACTGCAGTAAAGCAAGTACAGGAGATGATGTCATAATTCAAAGTAATGTATTTCACATTGTGGTTATACCTGTAGTGTTTGAAATGGTGAGAGCATTTGTAGTTTGAAAAGGTATACTTCTTGTTGGAGACACTGTAGCTATTATAGGACGAGGTGTGGCTCTAATTGTAGGTGCAGCAGTGGTTTTAATGTGACCAACTGTTGTAGTTGATAGTCCAGAGGAGAATGTTGTAGAAGACTTTGGGTTAGTTGTTGTTGTAGAGGGAGCAGCTGTGAATGTAATGGCAGCAGTTGTGGTTGTAGTGAGAGTGGCTGTTGTTGTTCTTGTTGGAGCCTCTGTTGTAATTGCAGCGATGATTGTAGTGAGAGCAGCTGTAGTTGCTGTGGGAGCGAATGTGGCTGGACCTGCAGCAACTATAGTTCTAAAAAGAGCAACTGTGGTTGTTGTTGGAGCCTCTGTGGTAGTTGTATGTGCAACTTTGGTTAATGTTGGAACCTCTGTGGTAGTTGTGGGTACATCTGTAGAAGTTGTTGGATTCTCTGTGGTAGCTACAGGTGCAGCTGTGTTAGTTGTAGGTAAAGCTTTGGTAATTGCTGGTGAAGCTGTAGTTGTTGTTGGATTCTCTGTGGTACTTGTGGGAGCAACTGTGGTTATTGTTAGAGCCTCTGTGGTAGTTACAGGTGCAATTGTGGTAGTTGTAGGTGCAGCTGTGGTAGTTGTTGGTGCAGCTGTGGTTGTTGTTGTAACCTTTTTGGTAGTTGTTGGTGCAGCTATGGTTGTTGTTTGGACAGCTATGCTTGTTATTGGAGCCTCATTAGTAGTTGTAGGTTTAGCTGTGTTAGTTGTAGGTGCAACTGTAGTAGTTATAGGTGCAGCTGTGGTAGTTATAGGTGCAGATGTGGTTGTTGTAGGTGCAACTGTACTTGTTGTTGGTGCAGCTGTGTTTGTTGTAGGTGCAGCTGTAAAAGTTGTGGGTGCAGCTGTGAATGTTGTTGGAGCCTCTGTGTTAGTAGTGGGTGCAGATGTGGTTGTTGTAGGTGCAACTGTACTTGTTGTTGGTGCAGCTGTGGTAGTTGTAGGTGCGACTGTAGTAGTTGTTGGTGCAGCTGTTGTTGTTGCCGGAGCCTCTGTTGTAGTTGTAGGTAAAGCTGTGATTGTTGTTGGAGCCTCTTTGATTGTTGTAGGTGCATATGTAGAAGTTATAGATAAAGCTGTGGTAGATTTTTTTGAAGCTGCGGTTTTCGTTGGAGCCTCTGTGGTAGCTACAGGTGCAGCTGTGGTAGTAGTTGGTGCACCTGTGGTTGTTGTAGATTCAGCTGTTGTTGTTGTTGCAGCTGTTGTAGTTGTGTGATTAGCTGTTCTGGTCGTGGGAGCAGCTGTAGTAGTTTTAGGTGCAGCTGTGGCAGTAGTTGGAGCAGCTGAAGTTGTTGTTGGAGCCTCTGTATTAGCTGTGGGTGCAACTCTGGTAGTTGTTGGTGAAGCTTTGGTTGTCGTTGGAGCCTCTGTGTTAGTAGTGGGTGCAGATGTGGTTGTTGTAGGTGCAACTGTACTTGTTGTTGGTGCAGCTGTGTTTGTTGTAGGTGCAGCTGTAAAAGTTGTGGGTGCAGCTGTGAATGTTGTTGGAGCCTCTGTGTTAGTAGTGGGTGCAGATGTGGTTGTTGTAGGTGCAACTGTACTTGTTGTTGGTGCAGCTGTGTTTGTTGTAGGTGCAGCTGTAAAAGTTGTGGGTGCAGCTGTGAATGTTGTTGGAGCCTCTGTGTTAGTAGTGGGTGCAGATGTGGTTGTTGTAGGTGCAACTGTACTTGTTGTTGGTGCAGCTGTGTTTGTTGTAGGTGCAGCTGTAAAAGTTGTGGGTGCAGCTGTGAATGTTGTTGGAGCCTCTGTGTTAGTAGTGGGTGCAGATGTGGTTGTTGTAGGTGCAACTGTACTTGTTGTTGGTGCAGCTGTGTTTGTTGTAGGTGCAGCTGTAAAAGTTGTGGGTGCAGCTGTGAATGTTGTTGGAGCCTCTGTGGTAGTTGTAGGTGCGGCTGTGATTATTGTTGGAGCATATGTGGTAGTTGTAGGTCCAGCTGTGGTTGTTGTTGGTGCAGCTGTGGTTGTCTTCGAAGCCTCTGTGGTAGTTGTAGGTGCAAATGTGGTAGTTGTAGGTGCAGCTGTGGTTGTTGTTGAAAAAGCTGGGGTTGTTGTCGGAGCCTCTGCGGTAGTTGTGGGTGCAGCTGTGTTTGTTGTTGGAGCCTCTGTGGTAGTTGTTGGTGCAGCTGTGGTTTTTGTTGAAGCCTCTGTGGTAGTTTTACGTGCAGCAGTTTTTGTTGTTTGTGCAACTGTGGTTGTTGTTGGAGCCTCTGTGGTAGTTGTAGGTGCTGCTGTGTTTGTTGTTGGAGCCTCTGTGGTAGTTGTTGGTGCAGCTGTGGTTGTTGTGGGTGCAGCTGTGGTTGTAGTTGGAGCCTCTGTGGTTGTTGTAGGTGCATCTGTAGTAGTTGTAGGTGAAGTTGTGGCTGTTGTTGTTGAAGCTGTGGTTGTCGTCGGAGCCTCTGTGGTTGTTGTAGGTGAAGCTCTTGTTGTTGTTGATGAAGCTTTGGTTGTTGGAAACTCTGTGGTAGTTGTGGGTGCAGCTGTGGTTGTTGTTGGTGAAGCTTTGGTTGTTGTTGGAGCCTCTGTGGTAGTTGTAGGTGCAGCTGTGGTAGTTGTAGGTTTAGCTGTGGTAGTTGTAGGTGCAGCTGTGGTTATTGATGGAGCATTTGTGGTGGTTGTAGGTCCAGCTGTTGTTCTTGTCGGTGCAGCTGTGGTTGTTGTTGGAGCCTCTGTGGTAGTTTTAGGCGCAGCTGTGGTTGTTGTTGAAGCCTCTGTCGTAGTTGTAGGTGCAAGTGTGGTAGTTGTTGGTGCAGCTGTGGTTGTTGTTGAAGCCTCTGTCGTAGTTGTAGGTGCAGCTGTGGTAATTGTTGATGCAGTTGTGGTTGTTGTTGGAGCCTCTCTGATAGTTGTTGGAGCCTCTGTGTTAGTTGTTGGTGCAGCTTTGGTTGTTTTTGGAGCCTCTGTGGTAGTTGTAGGTGCAGAAGTGGTAGTTGTTGGTGGAGCTGTGGATGTTGTTGTAGCCTTTTTGGTAGTTGTTGGTGCAGCTGTGGTTGTTGCCGGAGCTTCTGTGGTAGTTGTAGGTAAAATGGTGGCTGTTGTTTGTGCAACTGTGGTTGTTGTTGGAACCTCTTTGGTAGTAGTAGGTGCAGCTGTGGTTGTTATTGGAGCCTCTGTGTTAGTAGTGGGTGCAGATGTGGTTGTTGTAGGTGCAACTGTACTTGTTGTTGGTGCAGCTGTGTTTGTTGTTGGTGCAGCTGTGTTTGTTGTAGGTGCAGCTGTAGTAGTTTTAGGTGCAGTTTTGGTTGTTTTTGGAGCCTCTTTTGTAGTTGTGGGTGCAAATTTGGTAGTTGTTGGTGAAGCTTTGGTTGTTGTTGGAGCCTCTGTGGTAGTTGTATGTGCAGCTGTGGTAGTTGTAGGTTTAGCTGTGTTAGTTGTAGGTGCAGCTGTGGTTGTTGTCGGAGCCTCTTTGGTTGTAGTAGGTGCAACTGTAGTTGTAGGTGCAGCTGTGGTAGTTGTTGGTGCAGCTGTGGTAGTTGGCGGTGCAGCTGTGGTTGTTGTCGGAGGCTCTGTGGTAGTGGTAAGTACTGCTGTGGTAGATGTAGGTACAGCTGTGATAGTTGAGGGTGCAGCTGTGGTAGTTATGGATGCAGCTGTGGTTGTTGTTGGAGTTGGTGTGGTAGTTGTAGGAGCAGCTGTGGTAGTTGTAGGTGCAGCTGTGGTTGTTGTTGGAGCGGCCGTGGTAGTTGTAGCAGCTAGGCTGATGTTAGTTCTTGAGCTCTGTGGTAGTTTAGGTGAAGCGTGGTTTGTTATGGAAGCTGTATTTGTTGTTGGAGCCTCTGAGGTGGTTGTTGGTGCAGCTGTGGTTGTTGTGGGTGCAGCTGTGGTTGTTGTTGGAACCTCTGTGGTAGTTGTAGGTGCAGCTGTGATTGTTGTTGGTGCAGCTGTTGTTGTTGTTAAACCCTCTGTCGTAGTTGTAGGTGCAGCTGTGGTTGTTGTTGGAGCCTCTGTGGTAGTTGTGGGTGCAGCTGTGGTAGTTGTTGGTGCAGCTGTTGTTGTTGTTGAAGCCTCTGTCGTAGTTGTAGGTGCAGCTGTGGTTGTGGTTGGAACCTCTGCGGTAGTTGTGGGTGCAGCTGTGGTTTTCGTCGAAGCCTCTGTGGTAGTTGTAGGTGCAGCTGTGGTAGTTTTTGGTGCAACTGTGGTTGACGTTGATGCCTCAGTGGAAGTTTTAGGTGCAGCTGTTGTTGTTGTTGGAGCTGCTGTGGTAGTTGTAGGTGCAGTTGTGGGTATTGTAGGTGCAACTGTGGTAGTTGTTGGTGCAGATGTGGTTGACTTAGGAGCCTCTGTGGTACTTGTAGGTGAATCTGTAGTTATTGATGGTGCATTTGTGGTGGTTGTAGGTCCAGCTGTTGTTCTTGTCGGTGCAGCTGTGGTTGTTGTTGAAGCCTCTGTGGTAGTTTTAGGCGCAGCTGTTGTTGTTGTTGAAGTCTCTGTCGTAGTTGTAGGTTTAAGTGTGGTAGTTGTTGGTGCAGCTGTGGTTGTTGTTGGAGCCTCTGTGGTAGTTGTAGGTGCAGCTGTAATAGTTGTTGGAGCTGCTGTGGTAGTTGTGGGATTCTCTGTGGTAGCTACAGGTGCAGCTGTGGTAGTAGTTGGTGCACTTGTGGTTGTTGTAGATTCAGCTGTGGTTGTTGTTGGAAGCCTCCTGTGGTAAGTGTTGTAGGTGGCATGAAGTGGTAAGTTGTTGGTTGGAAAAAAGCGCTTGTGGAAAAGAATGTTTGGGTTGTAGCCTTTTTGGTAGTTGTTGGTGCAGCTGTGGTTGTTGCCGGAGCCTCTGTGGTAGTTGTAGGTAAAGTAGTGGCTGTTGTTTGTGCAACTGTGGTTGTTGTTGGAGCCTCTGTGGTAGTTGTAGGTGCAGCTGTGGTTGTTGTTGGAGCCTCTGTGGTAGTTGTTGGTGCAGCTGTGGTTGTTGTGGTGCAGCTGTGGTTGTTGTTGGAGCCTCTGGTGGTAGTTTTAGGTGGCAGCCGTGTGTGTTTGTAGGTGCAGCTGTTGTTGTTGTAGGTGCAGCTGTGGTAGTTGTAGGTGGAGCTGTGGTAGTTGTGGCGCCTCTGTGGTTGTTGTTGGGGCAGCTGTGGTTGTTGTTGGAGCTTCTCTGGTAGTCTACAGGTGCAGCTGTGGTAGTTGTAGGTGCAGATGTGGTTGTTGTTGGGGCCTCTGTGATAGTAGTGGGTGCAAATGTGGTAGTTGTTGGTGAGGCTGTGGTTGTCGTCGGAGCCTCTGTGGTTGTTGTTGGTGAAGCTTTGGTTGTTGGAAACTCTGTGGAAGTTGTGGGCGCAGCTGTGGTTGTTGTTGGAGCTTCTCTGGTAGTTGTAGGTGCAACTGTGGTAGTTGTTGGTGAAGCTTTGGTTGTTGTTGGAGCCTCTGTGGTAGTTGTAGGTGCAGCTGTGGTAGTTGTAGGTGCAGCTGTTGTAGTTGTAGGTGCAGCTGTGGTTGTTGTTGGAGCGTCTTTGGTTGTTGTAGGTGCAACTGTAGTTGTAGGTGCAGCTGTGGTTGTTGTTTGAGCCTCTTCGGTAGTTGTAGGTGCAGCTGTGGTTGTCGTCGGTGCAGCTGTGGTAGATGTTGTTGAGGCTGCGGTTGTCGTCGGAGCCTCTGTAGTTGTTGTATGTGCAACCATAGTAGTTGTAGGTACAGCTATGGTTGTCGTGGGTGCAGCTGTGGTAGTTGTTAGTGAAGCTGTGGTTGTCGTCGGAGCCTCTGTGGTAGTTGTGGGTGAAGCTGTGGTTGTTGTTGGAGCCTCTGTGGTAGTTGTGGGTGCAGCTGTCGTTGTTGTTGGAGCCTCTTTGGTAGTTGTAGGTGCAGCTGTGATTGTTGTTGGTGCGGCTGTGGTTGTTGTTGGAGCCTCTGTGGTTGTTGTAGGTGCATCTGTAGTAGTTGTAGGTACAGCTCTGGAAGATGTTGTTGAAGCTGCGGATGTTGTTGGAGCCTCTAGGGTAGCTACAAGTGCAGCTGTGGTAGTTGTAGGTGCAGCTGTGGTTGTTGTTGGAGCCTCTCTGATAGTTGTGGGTGCAACTGTGGTAGTTTTTGGTGAAGCTGTGGTTGTCGTCGGAGCCTCTGTGATAGTTGTAGGTAGAGCTGTAGTAGTTGTTGGATCCTCTGTGGAAGTTGTGGGTGCAGCTGTGGTTGTAGTCGGAGCCTCTGTGGTTGTTGTAGGTGCAGCTCTTGTTGTTGTTGGTTCAGCTGTGGTAGTTGTAGGTTTAGCTGTGGTTGTTGTTGGATCCTCTGTGGTTGTTGTAGGTTTATCTTTAGTAGTTGTAGGTGAAGTTGTGGCTGTTGTTGTTGAAGCTGTGGTTGTTGTTGGAAGCATTCGTGGTAGTTGTAGGTGCAGCTGTGATTGTTGTTGTTGCAGCTGTGGTTGTTGGAGCCTCTGTGGTAGTTGTGGGTGCAGTTGTGGTTGTTGTCTGAGCCTCTGTGGTAGTTGTAGGTGCAGCTCTGGTAGTTGTTGGTGCAGCTGTGGTTGTTGGATTCTCTGTGGTAGTTGTACGTGCAGCTGTGGTTGTTGTTGGAGCCTCTGTGGTAGTTGTAGGTGCAGCTGTGATGGTAGTGGTTGCAGCTGTGGTTGTTGGAGCCTCTGTGGTAGTTGTGGGTGCAGCTGTGGTTGTTGTTGGAGCCTCTGTGGTAGTTGTTGTGAAGCGTGTGGGTTTGCGCGGAGGCTCTGTGGTTGTTGTAGGTGGAGCAGCTCTGGTCGTACTTGTTGGTGCAGCTGTGGTTGTTGGAGCCTCTGTGGTAGTTGTGGGTGCAGCTGTGGTTGTTGTTGGAGCCTCTGTGGTTCTTATGTGTTTAGCTGTAGTAGTTGTAGGTGCAACTGTGGAACTTGTGAGTGCAGCTGTGGTAGTTGTAAGTGCAGCTATGGTTGTTGTTGGAGCAGCTGTTGTTGTCGTTGGTGCAGCTGTGGTTGTTTTTGGAGCCTCTTTTGTAGTTGTGGGTGCAACTGTGGTAGTTGTTGGTGAAGCTGTGGTTGTTGTTGGAGCCTCCTGGTAGTTGTAGGGCAGCTGTGAGTGTTGTTGGTGCAGCTGTGGTTGTTATTGGAGCCTCTGTGTTAGTTGTAGGTAAAGCTGTGGTTGTTGTTGGAGCCTCTTTGGTTGTTGTAGGTGCAGCTGTAGTAGTTTTAGGTGCAGCTGTGGTTGTTGTTTGAGCCTCTGTGGTAGTTGTAGGTGCAGCTGTGGTAGTTGTTGGTGTAGCTGTGGTTGTTGTCGGAGCCTCTGTGGGTAGTTGTGGGAGCAGCTGTGGTTGTCGTGGGTGCAGCTGTGGTTGTTGTTGGAGCCTCTTTTGTAGTTGTGGGTGCAGCTGTGGTAGTTGTTGGTGAAGCTGTGGTTGTTGTTGGAGCCTCTGTGGTAGTTGTAGGTGCAGCTGTGGTAGTTGTAGGTGCAGCTGTGGTTGTTGTTGGTGCAGCTGTGGTTGTTGTTGGAGCCTCTGTGGTAGTTGTGGGTGCATCTGTGGTTGTTGTTGGGGCAGCTGTGGTTGTTGTTGAAAAAGCTGGGGTTGTTGTCGGAGCCTCTGTGTTAGTTGTAGGTGCAGCTGTGGTAGATGTTGTTGAAACTGCGGTTGTTGTTGGAGCCTCTGAGGTAGCTACAGGTGCAGCTGTGTTAGTTGTAGGTGCAGCTGTGGTTGTTGTTGGAGCCTCTGTGTAGTTGTGGTGCAACTGTGGTAGTTGTTGTTGAAGCTGTGGTTGTGTGTGGAGCCTCTGTGGTAGTTTTGGGTGCAGCTGTGGTAGTTGTTAGTGCAGCTGTGTTTGTTGTTGGAGCCTCTGTGATAGTTGTGGGGGCAACTGTGGTAGTTGTTGTTGAAGCTGTGGTTGTCGTCGGAGACTCTGTGGTTGTTGTAGCTGCAGCTCTGGTTGTTGTTGGTGCAGCTGTTGTTGTTGTTGGTGAAGCTTTGGTTGTTGTTGGAGCCTCTATGGTAGTGGTGGGTGCAGCTGTTGTTGTTGTTGGTGAAGCTTTGGTTGTTGTTGGAGCGTCTTTGGTTGTTGTAGGTGCAGCTGTATACATGTAGGTGCATCTGTGGTTGTTGTTGGGGCCTCTGTGGTAGTTGTAGGTGAGCTGGGTTGTTGTGGTGCAGCTGTGGTTGTTATTTGAGCCTCTGTGGTAGTTTTAGGTGCATCTGTGGTAGTTGTTGGTGCAGCTGTGGTTGTTTTTGGTGCAGCTGTGGTTGTTTTTGGTGCAGCTGTGGTTGTTTTTGGTGCAGCTGTGGTTGTTTTTGGTGCAGCTGTGGTTGTTTTTGGTGCAGCTGTGGTTGTTTTTGGTGCAGCTGTGGTTGTTATTTGAGCCTCTGTGGTAGTTGTAGGTGGCATCTGTGGTAGTTGTTGGAGCCTGTGTTGAAGTTGTGGGTGCAGCTGTGGTTGTAGTTCGGCCTCTGTAGTTGTTGTAGGTACAACTGTAATAGTTGTAAGTGCAGCTGTGGTAGTTGTAAGTGCAGCTGTGGTTGTTGTTGTTGGAGCCTCTGCGGTTGTTGTTGGAGCCTCCTGTGGTAGCTACAGGTGCAACTGTGGTAGCTGTTGAGCCTCTGTGGTAGTTGTGTGTGCAACTGTGGTAGTTGTTGCTGAAGCTTTGGTTGTTGTTGGAGCCTCTATGGAAGTTGTGGGTGCTGTGTTTGTTGTAGGTGCAGCTGTAAAAGTTGTGGGTGCAGCTGTGAATGTTGTTGGAGCCTCTGTGTTAGTAGTGGGTGCAGATGTGGTTGTTGTAGGTGCAACTGTACTTGTTGTTGGTGCAGCTGTGTTTGTTGTAGGTGCAGCTGTGGTAGTTGATGGTGCAGCTGTGGTTGATGTTTGAGCCTCTGTGGTAGTTGTGTGTGCAACTGTGGTAGTTGTTGTTGAAGCTGTGGTTGTCGTCGGAGCCTCTGTGGTTGTTGTAGGTGCATCTGTAGTAGTTGTAGGTGAAGCTGTGGTTGTCGTGGGTGCAGCTGTGGTAGTCATTGGTGAAGCTGTGGTTGTTGTCGGAGCCTCTGTGGTTGTTGTAGGTGCAGCTGTAGTAGTTTTAAGTGCAGCTGTGGTTGTTGTTATAGCCTCTGTGGTAGTTGTAGATGCAACTGCGGTAGTTGTAGGTGCAGCTGATGTTGTTCTTGGAGCCTCTGTGGTAGTTACAGGTGCAACTGTGGTTGTTGTAGGTGCAGCTGTGGTTGTTGTTGGTGAAGCTGTGGTTGTTGTTGGTGAAGCTGTGGTTGTTGGAGCCTCTGTGGTAGTTGTGGGTGCAGCTGTGGTTGTCGCCGGAGCCTCTGTGGTTGCTGTAGGTGCATCTGTAGTAGTTGTAGGTGCAGCTGTGGTTGTCATGGGTGCAGCTGTGGTAGTTGTTGAAACTGGGGTTGTTGTTGGTGCAGCTGTAGTAGTTTTAAGTGCAGCTGTGGTTGTTGTTATAGCCTCTGTGGTAGTTGTAGATGCAACTGCGGTAGTTGTAGGTGCAGCTGATGTTGTTCTTGGAGCCTCTGTGGTTGTTGTTGGTGCAGCTGTGGTAGTTGTAGGTGCAGCTGTGGTTGTTGTTGGTGCAGCTGTGGTTATTGTTAGAGCCTCTGTGGTAGTTTCAGGTGCAATTGTGGTAGTTGTAGGTGCAGAAGTGGTAGTTGTTGGTGGAGCTGTGGATGTTGTTGTAACCTTTTTGGTAGTTGTTGGTGCAGCTATGGTTGTTGTTGGAGCAGCTTTGGTTGTCGTCAGAGCCTCTGTGGTTGTTGAAGGTGCAGCTGTGGTAGTTGGAGCCTCTGTGGTTGTTGTATGTGCAGCTGTAGTAGTTTTAGGGGCAGCTTTGGTTGTTGTGGTGGGTTATGTGTAGTTGTAGGTGCAGAGTGTGGTTGTGTGTGTTCAGCTTGTGGTGTTTTGGTGAAGCTGTGGTTGCCTCGGAACCTTCTTTGTGGTTGTTGTTGGTGCAGCTGTCGTTGTTGTTGGTTTAGCTGTGGTTGTTGGATTCTCTTTGGTAGTTGTGGGTGCAAATGTGGTTGTTGTTGGAGCCTCTGTTGTTGTTGTAGGTGCATCTGTAGTAGTTTTAGGTGCAGTTTTGGTTGTTTTTGGAGCCTCTGTGTTAGTTTTAGGTGCAGCTGTAGTAGTTTTAAGTGCAGCTGTGGTTGTTGTTATAGCCTCTGTGGTAGTTGTAGATGCAACTGCGGTAGTTGTAGGTGCAGCTGATGTTGTTCTTGGAGCCTCTGTGGTAGTTACAGGTGCAATTGTGGTAGTTGTAGGTGCAGAAGTGGTAGTTGTTGGTGGAGCTGTGGATGTTGTTGTAACCTTTTTGGTAGTTGTAAGTGCAGCTGTGGTTGTTGTTTGGACAGCTGTGCTTGTTATTGGAGCCTCATTAGTAGTTGTAGGTTTAGCTGTGGTAGTTGTGGGTGCAGCTGTGGTTGTAGTGAGACCTAGTGGCTCCGTCCGTCGCGCTCGCAGCTGTGGTTGTGTGGATGGTCAGTGTGGGATAGGCTCGCTCTGTTTGAGCTGCGTTTGTTGTTTGAGCCTGTGGTAGTTGTGGGTGCAATTGTTGTGGTTGTGGTTGGAGCCTCTGTGGTAGTTTGTAGGTGCAGCTGTGATTGTTGTTTTTGCAGCTGTGGTTGTTGTTGAAAAAGCTGGGGTTGTTGTCGGAGCCTCTGCGGTATTTGTAGGTGCAGCTGTGGTAGTTGTAGGTACAGCTGTGGTTGTTGTTGGAGCCTCTGTCGTTGTTGTAGGTGCAACTGTAGTAGTTGTAGGTGCAGTTGTGGTTGTTGTTGGAGCCTCTGTATTAGTTGTGGGTGCAACTCTGGTAGTTGTTGGTGAGCTGTGGTTGTTGGGAGCTCTGTGTTGTTTAGTGCAGTGTGGTAGTGTTGTGTAGCTGTGTTTGTTGTTGGAGCCTCTGTGGTAGTTGTAGGTGCAGCTGTGGTAGTTGTAGGTGCAGCTGTGGTCGTTGGATTCTCTGTGGTAGTTGTGGGTGCAGCAGTGGTTGTTGTTGGTGAAGCTCTGGTTGTCGTCGCAGTCTCTGTGGTTGTTGTAGGTGCAGCTGTCGTTGTTGTTGGTGCAGCTGTAGTAGTTTTAAGTGCAGCTGTGGTTGTTGTTATAGCCTCTGTGGTAGTTGTAGATGCAACTGCGGTAGTTGTAGGTGCAGCTGAGGTAGTTGTAGGTGCAGCTGCGATTGTTATTGGTGCAGCTGTGGTAGTTTTTGGATTCCATCAATTCGGTAGTTGTAGGTGCAGCTTGTGGTTGTTGTTGGGCCTCCTGGTTGTTGTTGGTGAAGCTGTGGTTGTCGTGGGTGCAGCTGTGGTAGATGTTGTTGAAGCTGCGGTTGTTGTTGGAGCCTCTGTGGTAGCTACAGGTGTAACTGTGGTAGTTAATGGTGAAGCTGTGGTAGTTGTAAGTGCAGCTATGGTTGTTGTTGGAGCCTCTGTGGTAGTTGTGTGTGCAACTGTGGTAGTTGTTGCTGAAGCTTTGGTTGTTCTTGCAGCCTCTGTGGTAGTTGTAGATGCAACTGCGGTAGTTGTAGGTGCAGCTGATGTTGTTCTTGGAGCCTCTGTGGTAGTTACAGGTGCAATTGTGGTAGTTGTAGGTGCAGAAGTGGTAGTTGTTGGTGGAGCTGTGGATGTTGTTGTAACCTTTTTGGTAGTTGTAAGTGCAGCTATGGTTGTTGTTTGGACAGCTATGCTTGTTATTGGAGCCTCAATAGTTGTTGTTGGAGCCTCTGTGATAGTTGTGGGTGCAACTGTGGTAGTTGTTGGTGAAGCTGTGGTTGTCGTCGGAGCCTCTGTGGTTGTTGTAGGTGCAGCTCTGGTTGTTGTTGGTGCAGCTGTGGTTGTTGGAGCCTCTATGGTAGTGGTGGGTGCAGCTGTGGTTGTTGTTGGAGCCTCTGTGGTTGTTGTAGGTGCAGCTGTAGTAATTGTAGGTGCAACTGTGGTTGTTGTTGGAGCCTCTGTGGTAGTTGTAGGTGCAGCTGTGGTTGTTGTAGGTGCAGCTGTGGTTGTTATTTGAGCCTCTGTGGTAGTTTTAGGTGCATCTGTGGTAGTTGTTGGAGCCTCTGTGGAAGTTGTGGGTGCAGCTGTAGTAATTGTAGGTGCAACTGTGGTTGTTGTTGGAGCCTCTTTGGTTGTTGTAGGTGCAACTGTAGTAGTTGTAGGTGCAGCTGTGGTTGTTATTTGAGCCTCTGTGGTAGTTGTAGGTGCATCTGTGGTAGTTGTTGGAGCCTGTGTTGAAGTTGTGGGTGCAGCTGTGGTTGTCGTCGGAGCCTCTGTAGTTGTTGTAGGTACAACTGTAATAGTTGTAAGTGCAGCTGTGGTTGTCGTGGGTGCAACAGTGGTAGTAGTTGGAGCCTCTGTGGTAGTAGTAGGTGCAGCTGTGGAAGTTTTGGGTGCAGCTGTGGTAGTTTTAGGTGCAACTGTGGTTGTTGTAGGTGCAACTGTACTTGTTGTTGGTGCAGCTGTGTTTGTTGTAGGTGCAGCTGTAAAAGTTGTGGGTGCAGCTGTGAATGTTGTTGGAGCCTCTGTGTTAGTTTTAGGTGCAGCTGTGTTAGTTGTAGGTGCAGCTGTTGTAGTTTTAGGTGCAGCTGTAGTAGTTTTAAGTGCAGCTGTGGTTGTTGTTATAGCCTCTGTGGTAGTTGTAGATGCAACTGCGGTAGTTGTAGGTGCAGCTGATGTTGTTCTTGGAGCCTCTGTGGTAGTTACAGGTGCAATTGTGGTAGTTGTAGGTGCAGAAGTGGTAGTTGTTGGTGGAGCTGTGGATGTTGTTGTAACCTTTTTGGTAGTTGTTGGTGCAGCTATGGTTGTTGTTTGGACAGCTATGCTTGTTATTGGAGCCTCAATAGTAGTTGTAGGTTTAGCTGTGTTAGTTGTAGGTGCAACTGTAGTAGTTATAGGTGCAGCTGTGGTAGTTGTAGGTGCAGCTGTGGTTGTTGTTGGTGCAACTGTGGTTGTTGGAGCCTCTGTGGTAGTTGTGGGTGAAGCTGTGGTTGTTGTTGGAGCCTCTGTGGTAGTTGTGGGTGCAGCTGTCGTTGTTGTTGGAGCCTCTTTGGTAGTTGTAGGTGCAGCTGATGTTGTTGGTGGGTGCGGCTGTTGTTGTTGTTGGAGCCTCTTGGGTAGTTGTAGGTGCAGCTGAGGTAGTTGTAGCGTACAGCTCTGGAAGATGTTGTTGAAGCTGCGGATGTTGTTGGAGCCTCTAGGGTAGCTACAAGTGCAGCTGTGGTAGTTGTAGGTGCAGCTGTGGTTGTTGTTGGAGCCTCTCTGATAGTTGTTGGAGCCTCTGTGGAAGTTGTGGGTGCAGCTGTGGTTGTAGTCGAAGCCTCTGTGGTTGTTGTAGGTGCAGCTCTGGTTGTTGTTGGTGCAGCTGTGGTTGTTGGATCCTCAGTGGTTGTTGTGGGTGCAGCTGTGTTTGTTGTTGGAGCCTCTGTCGTTGTTGTAGGTGCAATAGTGGTTGTTGTTGGTGCTTCTCTGGTTGTTGTTGGAGCCTCTATGGAAGTTGTGGGTGCAGCTTTGGTAGTTGTGGGTGCAACTGTGGTAGTTGTTGGTGAAGCTGTGGTTGTCGGAACCTCTGTGGTAGTTGTACGTGCAGCTGTGGTAATTGTTGATGCAGTAGTGGTTGTTGTTGGAGCCTCAATGGTAGTTGTAGGTGCAGCTATGGTAGTTGTAGGTGCAGCTATGGTAGTTGTAGGTGCAGCTATGGTAGTTGTAGGTGCAGCTGTGTTTGTTGTTGGAGCCTCTTTGGTAGTTGTTGGTGAAGCTTTGGTTGTCGTTGGAGCCTCTGTGTTAGTAGTGGGTGCAGATGTGGTTGTTGTAGGTGCAACTGTACTTGTTGTTGGTGCAGCTGTGGTAGTTGTAGGTGCAGCTCTGGTCGTTGTTGGTTTAGCTGTGGTTGTTGGAGCCTCTGTGGTAGTTGTGGGTGCCCAGCTGTGGTTGTTGTTGGAGCCTCTGTGGTTGTTGTAGGTGCAGCTGTAGTAGTTGTAGGTGCAACTGTGGTTGTTGTTGGAGCCTCTGTGGTAGTTGTAGGTGCAGCTTTGGTTGTAGTTGGTGCAGCTGTGGTTGTTTTTGGAGCCTCTTTAGTAGTTGTGGGTGCAACTGTGGTAGTTGTTGGAGCCTCCGTGGTAGTTGTAGGTGCAACAGTGGTAGTTGTTGGTGAAGCTTTGGTTGTCGTTGGAGCCTCTGTGTTAGTAGTGGGTGCAGCTGTGGTTGTTGTTGGAGCCTCTTTGGTTGTTGTAGGTGCAGCTGTAGTAGTTGTAGGTGCGGCTGTGGTTGTTGTTGGAGCGTCTGTGGTAGTTGTAGGTATAGCTGAGGTTGTCATGGGTGCAGCTGTGGTAGATGTTGTTGAAACTGCGGTTGTTGTTGGAACCTCTGAGGTAGCTACAGGTGCAGCTGTGTTAGTTGTAGGTGCAGCTGTGGTTGTTGTAGGTGCAGCTGTGGTTGTTGTTGCAGCTGTTGTTGTTGTTGGTTCAGCTGTGGTAGTTGTAGGTTTAGCTGTGGTTGTTGTTGGATCCTCTGTGGTTGTTGTAGGTTTATCTTTAGTAGTTGTAGGTGAAGTTGTGGCTGTTGTTGTTGAAGCTGTGGTTGTCGTGGGTGAAGCTGTGGTAGATGTTGTTGAAACTGCGGTTGTTGTTGGAACCTCTGAGGTAGCTACAGGTGCAGCTGTGTTAGTTGTTGGTGCCGCTGTGGTTGTTGTTGGAGCCTCTGTGGTCGTTGTGGGTGCAACTGTGGTAGTTGTTGGTGAAGCTGTGGTTGTTGTTGGAGCCTCTGTGGTAGTTGTAGGTGCAGCCGTGGTAGTTGTAGGTGCAACTGCTGTTGTTGTTGGAGCCGCTGTGATAGTTGTGGGTGCAACTGTGGTGGTTGTTGGTGAAGCTGTGGTTGTCGTCGGAGCCTCTGTGGTTGTTGTAGGTGCAGCTCTGGTTGTTGTTGGTGCAACTGTAGTAGTTATAGGTGCAGCTGTGGTAGTTATAGGTGCAGATGTGGTTGTTGTAGGTGCAACTGTACTTGTTGTTGGTGCAGCTGTGGTTGTTGTAGGTGCAGCTGTAGTACTTGTAGGTGCAACTGTGGTTGTTGTTGGAGCCTCTGTGTTAGTTGTAGGGGCAGCTGTGCTTGTTGTTGGTACAGCTGTGGTTGTTTTTGGAGCCTCTTTTGTAGTTGTGGGTAAAACTGTGGTAGTTGTTGGTGAAGCTGTGGTTGTTGTTGGAGCCTCTCTGGTAGTTTTAGGTGCAGCTGTGTTAGTTGTTGGTGCAGCTGTGGTTGTTGTTGGAGCCTCTGTTGTAGTTGTAGGTGCAGCTGTGGTTGTTGTTGGAGCCTCTTTGGTTGTTGTAGGTGCAGCTGTAGTAGTTGTAGCTGAAGCTGTGGTTGTTGTTTGAGCCTCTGTGGTAGTTGTAGGTGCATCTGTGGTAGTTGTTAGAGCCTCTGTGGGAGGTGTGGGTGCAGCTGTGGTTGTCGTCGGAGCCTCTGTAGTTGTTGTAGGTACAACTGTAGTAGTTGTAGGTGCAGCTGTGGTTGTCGTGGGTGCAACTTTGGTAGATGTTGTTGAAGCTGCGGATGTTGTTGGAGCGTCTGTGGTAACTACAGGTGCAGCTGTGGTAGTTGTTGGAGCCTCTTTGGTAGTTGTCGGTGCAACTGTGGTAGTTGTTGCTGAAGCTTTGGTTGTTCTTGCAGCCTCTGTGGTAGTTGTAGGTGCAGCTGTGGTAGTTGTAGTTGCAGCTTTGGTTGTTGTTGGAGCCTCTGTGATAGTTGTGGGTGCAACTGTGGTAGTTGTTGGTGAAGCTGTAGTAATTGTTGGAGCCTCTGTGGAAGTTGTGGGTGCAGGTGTGGTTGTCGTCGGAGCCTCTGTGGTTGTTGTAGGTGCAACTGTAGTAGTTGTAAGTGCAGCTGTGGTTGTCGTGGGTGCAGCTGTGGTAGTTGTTGGTGAAACTGTGGTTGTCGTCGGAGCCTCTGTGGTTGTTGTAGGTGCAGCTCTGGCTGTTGTTGGTGCAGCTGTGGTTGTTGCAGCCTCTGTGGTAGTTGTGGGTGCAACTGTGGTTGGTGTTGGAGCCTCTTTGGTAGTTGTAGGTGCAGCTGTAGTAATTGTTGGAGCCTCTGTGGAAGTTGTGGGTGCAGGTGTGGTTGTCGTCGGAGCCTCTGTGGTTGTTGTAGGTGTAACTGTAGTAGTTGTAAGTGCAGCTGTGGTTGTCGTGGGTGCAGCTGTGGTAGTTGTTGGTGAAGCTGTAGTTGTCGTCGGAGCCTCTGTGGTTGTTGTAGGTGCAGCTCTGGCTGTTGTTGGTGCAGCTGTGGTTGTTGCAGCCTCTGTGGTATTTGTGGGTGCAACTGTGGTTGGTGTTGGAGCCTCTTTGGTAGTTGTAGGTGCAGCTGTGATTGTTGTTGGTGCGGCTGTGGTTGTTGTTGGAGCGTCTGTGGTAGTTGTAGGTGCAGCAGGGGTAGTTGTAGGTTTAGCTGTGGTTGTTGTTGGAGCCTCTTTGATTGTTGTAGGTGCATATGTAGAAGTTATAGATAAAGCTGTGGTAGATTTTTTTGAAGCTGCGGTTTTCGTTGGAGCCTCTGTGGTAGCTTTGGGTGCAGCTGTGGTTGTTGTTGGAGCCTCTGTGGTAGTTGTAGGTGCAGCTGTGGTTGTTGTTGGTGCAGCTGTGGTTGTTGTTGGAGCCTCTGTGGTAGTTGTAGGTGCAGCTGTGGTTGTTGTTGGAGCCTCTGTGGTAGTTGTGGGTGCAACTCTGGTAGTTGTTGGTGAAGCTGTGGTTGTTGTTGGAGCCTCTGTGGTAGTTGTAGGTGCAGCTGTGGTAGTTGTAGGTGCAGCTGTGGTTGTTGTTGGAGCCTCTGTGGTTGTTGTAGGTGCAGCTGTAGTAGTTGTTGGAGCCTCTGTGGTAGTTGTGGGTGCAGCTGTGGTTGTCGTCGGAGCCTCTGTGGTTGTTGTAGGTGCAGCTGTGATTGTTGTTGGTGCAGCTGTGGTTGTTGTTGGAGCCTCTGTGGTAGGTGTAGGTGCAGCTTTGGTTGTCGTAGGTGCAGCTGTAGTAGTTGTTGGAGCCTCTTTGGAAGTTGTGGGTGCAGTTGTGGTTGTCGTCGGAGCCTCTGCGGTTGTTGTTGGAGCCTCTGTGGTTGTTGTAGGGGCAGCTGTGGTTGTTGTTGGTGCAGCTCTTGTTTTTGGAGCCTCTGTGGTAGTTGTGGTTGGAGCTGTGGTTGTTGTTGGAGCCTCTGTGGTAGTTGTAGGTGCAGCTGTGGTAGTTGTTGGAGCCTCTGTGGTTGTTGTAGGTGAAGCTGTAGTAGTTGTAGGTGCAGATGTGGTTGTTGTTGGAGCCTCTGTGGTAGTTGTGGGTGCATCTGTGGTAGTTGTTGGTGAAGCTGTGTTTGTTGGAGCCTCTGTGGTTGTTGTAGGTGCAGCTTTGGTTGTTATTGGAGCCTCTGTGGTTGTTGTAGGTGCAACTGTAGTAGTTGTAGGTGCAGCTGTGGTTGTCGTGTTTGCAGCTGTGGTAGTTGTAGGTGCAGCTGTGGTTTTCGTAGGTGCAGCTGTGGTAGATGTTGTTGAAGCTGCGGTTGTTGTTGGAGCCTCTGTGGTTATTGTAGGTGCAGCTGTGGTTGTTGTTGGAGCCTCTGTGGTAGTTGTGGGTGCAGCTGTGGTTGTTGTTGGAGCCTCTGTGGTAGTTGTTGGTGAAGCTGTGGTTGTTGTAGCAGCTGCTGTGGTTGTTGTGGCAGCTGGTGTGGTTGTTGTAGCAGCAGTTGTGGTTGTTGTAACAGCAGCTATGTTTGTTGTTGGAGCAGCTGTTGTTGTCGTCGGAGCCTCTGTTGGTAGTTGTGGGTGCAGCTGTGGTTGTCGTTGGAGCCTCTGTGGTTATTGTAGGTGCAGCTGTGGTTGTTGTTGGTTCAGCTGTGGTTGTTGGAGCCTCTGTGGTAGTTGTGGGGGCAACTGTGGTAGTTGTTGGAGCCTCCGTGGTAGTTGTAGGTGCAACTGTAGTTGTAGGTGCAGCTGTGATTGTTGTTGTTGCAGCTGTTTGTTGGAGCCTCTGTGGTTGTTGTAGGTGCAGCCGTAGTAGTTGTTGGAGCAGCTGTGGTAGTTGTTGGTGAAGCTGCGG
Source organism: Plecoglossus altivelis (assembly GCA_036571765.1). Taxonomy (NCBI): domain Eukaryota; kingdom Metazoa; phylum Chordata; class Actinopteri; order Osmeriformes; family Plecoglossidae; genus Plecoglossus; species Plecoglossus altivelis. Next base: position 8,370,837 of record BROE01000012.1, read on the forward strand.
TTGTCTTCGGAGTCTCTGTGGATGTTGTAGGTGCAGCTGTCGTTGTTGTTGGTGCAGCTGTGGTTGTTGATGTGGTAGTTGTGGGGATTTCTGTGGTAGTTGTGGGTGCAGCAGTGGTTGTTGTTTGTGCAACTGTGGTAGTTGTTGCTGAAGCTTTGGTTGTTCTTGCAGCCTCTGTGGTAGTTGTTGGTGCAACTGTAGTAGTTGTAGGTGCAGCTGTGGTTGTCGTGGGTGCAACTATGGTAGTTGTGGGTGCAGCTGTGGTTGTCGTTGGAGCCTCTGTGGTAGTTGTAGGTGCAGCTGTGATTGTTATTGGTGCAGCTGTGGTTGTTGTTGGAGCCTCAATGGTAGTTGTAGGTGCAGCTGTGGTTGTTGTTTGATCCTCTCTGGTAGTTGTAGGTGCATCTGTGGTTGTCGTGGGTGCAGCTGTGGTAGATGTTGTTGAAGCTGCGGTTGTTGTTGGAGCCTCTGTGGTAGCTACAGGTGCAGCTGTGGTTGTTGATGGAGCCTCTGTGGTAGTTGTAGGTGCAGCTGTGGTTGTTGTTGGTTCAGCTGTGGTTGTTGGAGCCTCTGTGGTAGTTGTGGGTGCAGCTGTGGTTGTTGTTGGAGCCTCTGTGGTAGTTGTAGGTGCAGCTGTGATTGTTGTTGGTGCAGCTGTGTTTGTTGTTGGAGCCTCTGTGGTCGTTGTAGGTTCAGCTGTGGTAGTTGTAGGTGCAGCAGTGGTTGTTCTTGGAGCCTCTGTGGTAGTTGTAGGTGCAGCTGTGATTGTTGTTGGTGCAGCTGTGGTTGTTGTTGGAGCCTCTGTGGTAGTTGTAGGTTCAGCTGTGGTAGTTGTAGGTGCAGCTGTGGTTGTTGTTCGAGCCCCTGTGGTTGTTGTAGGTGCAGCTGTGATAGTCGTTGATGAAGCTGTGGTTGTCGTCGGAGCCTCTGTGGTAGTTGTGGGTGCAGCTTTGGTTGTTGTTGGAGCCTCTGTGGTAGTTGTAGGTGCAGCTGTGATTGTTGTTTGTGCAGCTGTGGTTGTTGTTGGAGCGTCTGTGGTAGTTGTAGGTGCAGCTGTGGTAGTTGTAGGTGCAGCTGTGGTTGTTGTTGGAGCCTCTGTGGTTGTTGTAGGTGCAGCTGTAGTAGTTGTAGGTGCAGCTGTGGTTGTTGTTGGAGCCTCTGTGGTAGTTGTAGGTGCAGCTGTGATAGTCGTTGATGAAGCTGTGGTTGTCGTCGGAGCCTCTGTGGTAGTTGTGGGTGCAGCTGTGGTTGTTGTTGGTGCAGCTGTGGTTGTTGTTGGAGCCTCTGTGGTAGTTGTAGGTGCAGCTGTGGTAGTTGTAGGTGCAGCTGTGGTTGTTGTTCGAGCCTCTGTGATTGATGTAGGTGCATCTGTAGTAGTTGTAGGTGCAGCTTTGGTTGTTGTTGGAGCCTCTGTCGTAGTTGTAGGTGCAGCTGTGATTGTTGTTGGTGCAGCTGTGGTTGTTGTTGGAGCCTCTGTGGTAGTTGTGGGTGCAGCTGTGGTTGTCGTCGGAGCCTCTGTGGTTGTTGTAGGTGCAGCTGTGGTTGTCGTGGGAACAGCTGTGGTAGTTGTTGGAGAAGCTGCGGTTGTCTTCGGAGTCTCTGTGGATGTTGTAGGTGCAGCTGTCGTTGTTGTTGGTGCAGCTGTGGTCGTTGGATTCTCTGTGGTAGTTGTGGGTGCAGCAGTGGTTGTTGTTGGAGCCTCTGTGGTAGTTGTAGGTGCAGCTGTGGTTGTCGTGGGTGCAGCTGTGGTAGATGTTGTTGAAGCTGCGGTTGTTGTTGGAGCCTCTGTGGTAGCTACAGGTGCAGCTGTGGTAGTTGTTGGTGAAGCTGAGGTTGTCGTCGGAGCCTCTGTGGTTGTTGTAGGTTTATCTTTAGTAGTTGTAGGTGAAGTTTTGGTTGTCGTGGATGCAGCTGTGGTAGATGTTGTTGAAGCTGCGGTTGTTGTTGGAGCCACTGTGGTAGTTGTGGGTGCAATTGTGGTTGTTGTTGGAGCCTCTGTGGTAGTTGTAGGTGCAGCTGTGATTGTTGTTGGCGCAGCTGTGGTTGATGTTGGAGCCTCTATGGTAGTTGTAGGTGCAGCTGTGGTTGTTGTTGGAGCCTCTGTCGTTGTTGTAGGTGCACCTGTAGTAGTTGTAGGTGAAGTTGTGGCTGTTGTTGTTGAAGCTGTGGTTGTTGTTGGAGCCTCTGTGGTAGTTGTAGGTTCAGTTGTGGTAGTTGTAGGGGCAGCTGTGGTAGTTGTTGGTGCAGCTGTGGTTGTTGTTGGAGCCTCTTTTGTAGTTGTGGGTGCAAATTTGGTAGTTGTTGGTGAAGCTTTGGTTGTCGTTGGAGCCTCTGTGGTAGTTGTAGGTGCAGCTGTTGTAGTCGTAGGTGCAGCTGTGGTTGTTGTGGGCGGAGCTGTGGTTGTTGTGGGCCCTGATGTGGTAGTTGTGGTAGTTGTGGAAGTAGATGATGTGGTAGTTGTAGGTTTATCTGTGGTTGTCGTGGGTGCAACTTTGGTAGATGTTGTTGAAGCTTGGGTTGTTGTTGGAGCCTCTGTGGTAGTTGTAGGTGCAGCTGTGGTAGTTTTGGGTGCAGCTGTGGTTGTTGTTGGAGCCTCTGTTGTAGTTGTAGGTGCAGCTGTGGTAGTTGTGGGTGCAGCTGTGGTTGTTGTTGGAGCCTCTGTGGTAGTTGTTGGTGCAGCTGTGGTTGTTGTTGGAGCCTCTGTGGTAGTTGTAGGTACAGCTGTGGTAGTTGTAGGTGCAGCTGTGGTAGTTGTAGGTGCAGCTGTGGTTGTTGTTTGAGCCTCTGTGGTAGTTGTGGTTGCATCTGTGGTTGTTGTTGGTGCAGCTGTGGTTGTTGTTGGAGCCTCTGTGGTAGTTGTAGGTGCAGCTGTGGTTGTTGTAGGTGCCGCTGTAGTAGTTGTAGGTGCAGCTGTGGTAGTTGTGGGTGCAGCTGTGGTTGTTGTTGGAGCAGCTGTCGTTGTTGTTGGCTTAGCTGTGGTTGTTGGATTCTCTTTGGTAGTTGTGGGTGCAGCTGTGGTTGTTGTTGGAGCCTCTGTGGTAGTTGTTGGTGCAGCTGTGGTTGTTGTTGGAGCCTCTGTGGTAGTTGTAGGTGCAGCTGTGGTTGTTTTTGGAGCCTCTGTGGTTGTTGTAGGTGCAGCTGTGGTTGTTGTTGGAGCCTCTGTGGTAGTTGTTGGTGCAGCTGTGGTTGTTGTTGGAGCCTCTGTGGTAGTTGGGGGTACAGCTGTGGTAGTTGTAGGTGCAGCTGTGGTAGTTGTAGGTGCAGCTTTTGTTGTTGTTGGAGCCTCTGTTGTAGTTGTTGGTGCAGCTGTGGTAGTTGTGGTCGCAGCTGTAGTAGTAGTTGGAGCCTCTGTGGTAGTTTTAGGTGGAGCTGTGGTAGTTGTGGGTGCATAGCTGTGGTTGTTTGAGCCTCTGTTGTCGTTGTAGGTGCAGCTGTGATAGTTGTTGGTGCAGCTGTGGTTGTTGTTGGAGCCTCTGCGGTAGTTGTAGTTGCAGCTGTGGTTGTTGTTGGTGCTACTGTGGTTGTTGTTGGAGCCTCTGTTGTAGTTGTGGGTGGGGCAAGCTTGTGGGTAAGTTGTGGGTGGCAGTCTGTGGTTGTTGTTGGGAGCCTCTGTGGTAGTTTGTTGGTGCAGTTGTGGTAGTTGTGGGTGCAGCTGTGTTTGTCTGTTGAGCCTCTGTGGTAGTTGTAGGTGAGGCTGTGGAAGTTGTGGGTGCAGCTGGGGTTGTCGTCGGAGCCTCTGTGGTAGTTGTGGGTGCAGCTGTGGTTGTTGTTGGAGCCTCTGTGGTAGTTGTAGGTACAGCTGTGGTAGTTGTAGGTGCAGCTGTGGTAGTTGTAGGTGCAGCTGTGGTTGTTGTTGGAGCCTCTGTGGTAGTTGTAGGTGCAGCTGTGGTAGTTGTGGGTGCAGCTGTGGTTGTTGTTGGAGCCTCTGTGGTAGTTGTTGGTGCAGCTGTGGTTGTTGTTTGGATTCTCTGTGTAGTTGTAGGTACAGGCTGTGCGTAGTCTGTAGTGGCGCTGTTGGTAGTTGTTGGGAGGAGCGTCTGTGGTAGTTGTGGGTGCAGCTGTGGTTGTTGTTGGAGCCTCTGTGGTAGTTGTTGGTGCAGTTGTGGTAGTTGTGGGTGCAGCTGTGGTTGTTGTTGGAGCCTCTGTGGTAGTTGTAGGTGCAGCTGTGGTAGTTGTGGGTGCAGCTGTGGTAGTTGTGGGTGCAGCTGTGGTTGTTGTTGGAGCAGCCGTGGTAGTTGTAGGTGCAGCTGATGTTGTTCTTGGAGCCTCTGTGGTAGTTGTAGGTGAAACTGTGGTTGTTATGGTGAAAGCTGTATTTCTTGTTGGAGCCTCTGAGGTGGTTGTAGGTGCTTCTGTGGTAGTTTTTGGTGCAGCTGTGGTTGTTGTTGAAGCCTCTGTGGTAGTTGTGGGTGCAGCAGTGGTTGTTGTTTGTGCAACTGTGGTAGTTGTTGGAGCCTCTGTGGTAGTTGTAGGTGCAGCTGTGGTTGTCGTGGGTGCAGCTGTGGTAGATGTTGAAACTGGGGTTGTTGTTGGTGCAGCTGTGGTAGTTGTGGGTGCAGCTGTGGTTGTCGTCGGAGCCTCTGTGGTTGTTGTAGGTGCAACTGTAGTAGTTGTAGGTGAAGCTGTGGTTGTTCTTGGAGCCTCTGTGGTTGTTGTGGGAACAGTTATGGTTGTTGTTGGAGCATCTGTGGTAGTTGTGGGTACATCTGTAGAAGTTGTTGGATTCTCTGTGGCAGTTATAGGGACAACTGTGGTTGTTGTAGGTGCAACTGTGGTAGTTGTTGGTCCAGCTGTGGTTGTTGTTGGTGCAGCTGTGGTTGTCTTCGAAGCCTC